>JAWQFJ010028285.1:0-7500 GCA_034096865.1 Theodoxus fluviatilis | reverse complement strand
AGACCCACCACGTCTCCCTGTGGGTAGGGGTGACAGTAGACCCACCACGTCTCCCTGTGGGTAGGGGTGACAGTAGACCCACCACGTCTCCCTGTGGGTAGGGGGTGACAGTAGACCCACCACGTCTCCCTGTGTGTAGGGGTGACAGTAGACCAACCACGTCTCCCTGTGGGTAGGGGTGACAGTAGACCCACCACGTCTCCCTGTGGGTAGGGGTGACAGTAGACCCACCACGTCTCCCTGTGGGTAGGGGGTGACAGTAGACCCACCACGTCTCCCTGTGTGTAGGGGGTGACAGTAGACCCACCACGTCTCCCTGTGTGTAGGGGGTGACAGTAGACCCACCACGTCTCCCTGTGGGTAGGGGGTGACAGTAGACCCACCACGTCTCCCTGTGGGTAGGGGATGACAGTAGACCCACCACGTCTCCCTGTGGGTAGGGGGTGACAGTAGACCCACCACGTCTCCCTGTGGGTAGGGGTGACAGTAGACCCACCACGTCTCCCTGTGGGTAGGGGGTGACAGTAGACCCACCACGTCTCCCTGTGGGTAGGGGGTGACAGTAGACCCACCACGTCTCCCTGTGGGTAGGGGGTGACAGTAGACCCACCACGTCTCCCTGTGGGTAGGGGTGACAGTAGACCCACCACGTCTCCCTGTGGGTAGGGGGTGACAGTAGACCCACCACGTCTCCCTGTGGGTAGGGGGTGACAGTAGACCCACCACGTCTCCCTGTGGGTAGGGGTTGACAGTAGACCCACCACGTCTCCCTGTGGGTAGGGGTGACAGTAGACCCACCACGTCTCCCTGTGGGTAGGGGGTGACAGTAGACCCACCACGTCTCCCTGTGGGTAGGGGGTGACAGTAGACCCACCACGTCTCCCTGTGGGTAGGGGTGACAGTAGACCCACCACGTCTCCCTGTGGGTAGGGGGTGACAGAAGACCCACCACGTCTCCCTGTGGGTAGGGGTGACAGTAGACCCACCACGTCTCCCTGTGGGTAGGGGGTGACAGTAGACCCACCACGTCTCCCTGTGGGTAGGGGGTGACAGTAGACCCACCACGTCTCCCTGTGGGTAGGGGGTGACAGTAGACCCACCACGTCTCCCTGTGTGTAGGGGGTGACAGTAGACCCACCACGTCTCCCTGTGTGTAGGGAAGACAGTAGACCCACCACGTCTCCCTGTGTGTAGGGGGTGACAGTAGACCCACCACGTCTCCCTGTGGGTAGGGGGTGACAGTAGACCCACCACGTCTCCCTGTGGGTAGGGGGTGACAGTAGACCCACCACGTCTCCCTGTGGGTAGGGGGTGACAGTAGACCCACCACGTCTCCCTGTGGGTAGGGGATGACAGTAGACCCACCACGTCTCCCTGTGGGTAGGGGGTGACAGTAGACCCACCACGTCTCCCTGTGGGTAGGGGGTGACAGTAGACCCACCACGTCTCCCTGTGGGTAGGGGGTGACAGTAGACCCACCACGTCTCCCTGTGGGTAGGGGTTTGTGGGTAGGGGGTGACAGTAGACCCACCACGTCTCCCTGTGGGTAGGGGGTGACAGTAGACCCACCACGTCTCCCTGTGGGTAGGGGATGACAGTAGACCCACCACGTCTCCCTGTGGGTAGGGGGTGACAGTAGACCCACCACGTCTCCCTGTGGGTAGGGGGTGACAGTAGACCCACCACGTCTCCCTGTGGGTAGGGGGTGACAGTAGACCCACCACGTCTCCCTGTGGGTAGGGGGTGACAGTAGACCCACCACGTCTCCCTGTGGGTAGGGGGTGACAGTAGACCCACCACGTCTCCCTGTGGGTAGGGGGTGACAGTAGACCCACCACGTCTCCCTGTGGGTAGGGGGTGACAGTAGACCCACCACGTCTCCCTGTGGGTAGGGGGTGACAGTAGACCCACCACGTCTCCCTGTGGGTAGGGGATGACAGTAGACCCACCACGTCTCCCTGTGGGTAGGGGGTGACAGTAGACCCACCACGTCTCCCTGTGGGGTAGGGGGTGACAGTAGACCCACCACGTCTCCCTGTGGGTAGGGGGTGACAGTAGACCCACCACGTCTCCCTGTGGGTAGGGGGTGACAGTAGACCCACCACGTCTCCCTGTGGGTAGGGGGTGACAGTAGACCCACCACGTCTCCCTGTGTGTAGGGAAGACAGTAGACCCACCACGTCTCCCTGTGGGTAGGGGGTGACAGTAGACCCACCACGTCTCCCTGTGGGTAGGGGGTGACAGTAGACCCACCACGTCTCCCTGTGGGTAGGGGGTGACAGTAGACCCACCACGTCTCCCTGTGGGTAGGGGGTGACAGTAGACCCACCACGTCTCCCTGTGGGTAGGGGGTGACAGTAGACCCACCACGTCTCCCTGTGGGTAGGGGATGACAGTAGACCCACCACGTCTCCCTGTGGGTAGGGGGTGACAGTAGACCCACCACGTCTCCCTGTGGGTAGGGGATGACAGTAGACCCACCACGTCTCCCTGTGGGTAGGGGGTGACAGCAGACCCACCACGTCTCCCTGTGGGTAGGGGGTGACAGTAGACCCACCACGTCTCCCTGTGGGTAGGGGGTGACAGTAGACCCACCACGTCTCCCTGTGGGTAGGGGGTGACAGTAGACCCACCACGTCTCCCTGTGGGTAGGGGGTGACAGTAGACCCACCACGTCTCCCTGTGGGTAGGGGGTGACAGTAGACCCACCACGTCTCCCTGTGGGTAGGGGGTGACAGTAGACCCACCACGTCTCCCTGTGGGTAGGGGGTGACAGTAGACCCACCACGTCTCCCTGTGGGTAGGGGGTGACAGTAGAGCCACCACGTCTCCCTGTGGGTAGGGGGTGACAGTAGACCCACCACGTCTCCCTGTGGGTAGGGGGTGACAGTAGACCCACCACGTCTCCCTGTGGGTAGGGGGTGACAGTAGACCCACCACGTCTCCCTGTGGGTAGGGGGTGACAGTAGACCCACCACGTCTCCCTGTGGGTAGGGGGTGACAGTAGACCCACCACGTCTCCCTGTGGGTAGGGGGTGACAGTAGACCCACCACGTCTCCCTGTGGGTAGGGAAGACAGTAGACCCACCACGTCTCCCTGTGGGTAGGGGGTGACAGTAGACCCACCACGTCTCCCTGTGGGTAGGGGGTGACAGTAGACCCACCACGTCTCCCTGTGGGTAGGGGGTGACAGTAGACCCACCACGTCTCCCTGTGGGTAGGGGGTGACAGCAGACCCACCACGTCTCCCTGTGGGTAGGGGGTGACAGTAGACCCACCACGTCTCCCTGTGGGTAGGGGGTGACAGTAGACCCACCACGTCTCCCTGTGGGTAGGGGGTGACAGTAGGCCCCACCACGTCTCCCTGTGGGTAGGGGGTGACAGTAGACCCACCACGTCTCCCTGTGGGTAGGGGGTGACAGTAGACCCACCACGTCTCCCTGTGGGTAGGGGGTGACAGTAGACCCACCACGTCTCCCTGTGGGTAGGGGGTGACAGTAGGCCCACCACGTCTCCCTGTGGGTAGGGGGTGACAGTAGACCCACCACGTCTCCCTGTGGGTAGGGGGTGACAGTAGACCCACCACGTCTCCCTGTGGGTAGGGGGTGACAGTAGACCCACCACGTCTCCCTGTGGGTAGGGGGTGACAGTAGAGCCACCACGTCTCCCTGTGGGTAGGGGGTGACAGTAGACCCACCACGTCTCCCTGTGGGTAGGGGGTGACAGTAGACCCACCACGTCTCCCTGTGGGTAGGGGGTGACAGTAGACCCACCACGTCTCCCTGTGGGTAGGGGATGACAGTAGGCCCACCACGTCTCCCTGTGGGTAGGGGGTGACAGTAGGCCCACCACGTCTCCCTGTGGGTAGGGGGTGACAGTAGGCCCACCACGTCTCCCTGTGGGTAGGGGGTGACAGTAGACCCACCACGTCTCCCTGTGGGTAGGGGGTGACAGTAGACCCACCACGTCTCCCTGTGGGTAGGGGGTGACAGTAGAGCCACCACGTCTCCCTGTGGGTAGGGGTGACAGTAGACCCACCACGTCTCCCTGTGGGTAGGGGGTGACAGTAGACCCACCACGTCTCCCTGTAAGTAGGGGATGACAGTAGACCCACCACGTCTCCCTGTGGGTAGGGGGTGACAGTAGGCCCACCCACGTCCTCCCTGTGGGTAGGGGGTGACAGTAGACCCACCACGTCTCCCTGTGGGTAGGGGGTGACAGCAGACCCACCACGTCTCCCTGTGTGTAGGGGGTGACAGTAGGCCCACCACGTCTCCCTGTGGGTAGGGGGTGACAGCAGGCCCACCACGTCTTCCTGTGGGTAGGGGGTGACAGTAGGCCCACCACGTCTCCCTGTGGGTAGGGGGTGACAGCAGGCCCACCACGTCTTCCTGTGGGTAGGGGATGACAGTAGGCCCACCACGTCTCCCTGTGGGTAGGGGGTGACAGCAGGCCCCCACATCTCCCTGTGGGTAGGGGATAAGAACAGACGGACCATGTTTCCCTGTGGGTAGGGGATAAGAACAGACGGACCACATCTCCCTGTGGGTAGGGGATAAGAACAGACGGACCATGTCTCCCTGTGGGTAGGGGATAAGAGCAGACGGACCACGTTTCCCTGTGGGTAGGGGATAAGAACAGAGGGACTACATCTCCCTGTGGGTAGGGTATAAGAACAGACGGACCACGTCTCCCTGTGGGTAGGGGATAAGAACAGACGGACCACGTCTCCCTGTGGGTAGGGGATAAGAACAGACGGATCATGTCTCCCTGTGGGTAGGGGATAAAAACAGACGGACCACGTCTCCCTGTGCAATTTGTGAAAGGCAAACAACTGGGGGAATTGTGACTTGACTTGTTATTACACTTAATCGTTCCAATGATTTTGTTATCAATGGCCTTACATAGCCTACACATTCTGTAAAACTTCAACCATTCATTCATATGTTCGATCGTTTGTTCATTTCTTCATTCATTCATCTGTTCATTCATTCGTTCATTCATTCATTTGTTCATTGATTCATTCATTCTTTCATTCATTCTTTTATTCATTCGTTTGTTCGTTCGTTCATTCATTCATTTGTTCATTCAGGTTGCAGGTGGAGAAGGTGTCAGTGTGATGGCACCCTCCTGGACTCCGGAGGGAGACCTGCTCTTCATCAGTGACGAGGGGAACTGGTGGAACCTCTACATCCTGCGTGCAGCTACGGAGCCTGCTTCCCCGTATCGCTGTGTGCTCTCTTGCAAGCAGGAAATAGGGTCACCACACTGGATGTTTCGCGGCACTGCTTATTGCCATGCCGGCAACCAGCGTGTCATCACCACCTATGGCGGGGTGAGTTTATACTGTGATGTGATTGGATCTGAATGATCTCCTGTGGGGTGGGAGTAAGAATAGACCCGCCATCTCTCAACAGGATTTGTCAAATGTGAATAACTAGGGAAATATGTTTGTTCTTACTCTAACCAGCTCTTGTGATCGTTTGCCCTCTATAGCCCTCGATGGTTTTCATAGCCTACAAATGCCGACTCGTCATAAAGTTCCATTATTCTTCATCTTGATTCTACATACACACCATTATGTCAATATGGAAACTTCCTGTTCAGTAGTGTTTTGCTTTAGATCCTGTGTCTGTTTTTCATTGTTCACCAAATATGGTCTCCATTGTAATTTGGTCTTTAGCCTGAACTCTAGCTGTTATATGCTGTTCTTTCCGTGGTTACCAGGTTGTGCCTTTATAGTCACATTATGAGTGCTGGCAGATTAATGGCTGTAAATATTTTAACATGTTTGTTATGGAATGTTTTCCCAGAGAGGATGAAGAACAGGTGATATGAAGATTTGTAGTTGATGCTTATCTTAATAATTCAATTCCTTAACAGACAACTACTAGTCTACTATAGGGAACAAACAAAGATTCTACAGGCTCCCAAAATACTCTAGATGTGAGAGTTCAGCAATACTGCAATGTTTCTTAGAACTGATGTGTCCTATGCCCTTGCTGGAGGAGGGTGGAAAGGTGCCAACAGTTTTACCTTTGGCTGCATGCAGGAGCTGGGTCTGTTGGACCTAAAGACTGGAGCCCTGGAACCGATGGAGACGAGCTTCTGTCTTCACAGCGAGGTGTGCCTGGCAGGGGACTGGGTGTGCTGCCTGGCATCCTCACCTGTGCAGTTCCCCGCTGTCATTGCAGTCCCTCTGTCCAATCCCAAGGTAGGCAGTGATTCAGTGGGTGTCTCCAGTCCAGTAGTAGATCTGTGTGATTTGAATGTCTGTCTCCAGTCCAGTAGTAGATCTGTGTGATTTGAATGTCTGTCTCCAGTCCAGTAGTAGATCTGTGTGATTTGAATGTCTGTCTCCAGTCCAGTAGTAGATCTGTGTGATTTGAATGTCTGTCTCCAGTCCAGTAGTAGATCTGTGTGATTTGAATGTCTGTCTCCAGTCCAGTAGTAGATCTGTGTGATTTGAATGTCTGTCTCCAGTCCCAAAGTTGGTGCCATTGCTACGTCTTGTCCTGATCCAAGGTAGGTATTGTATTGCAGTTTCAATCTCCAGTTCAAAGAGGAATGTAATGGGAGTTGTTGTATCCTATGGAAGAGATTATTGTGATGTCATTTTGATTGATGTTTCCAGTCTCTGAGTCCTGGGCCAAGGTACATACCATTGTAGTGTCCATCATGTGTCCTGAGGTAGATGTTATCTAATTATTTTTTTTTCATTTTCATTTTGATATCCCCCGTTTTGAATGAAATATGTCACACTAAACTTCCAAACCAAACCAGTATAGCAATAACGTCAGTTGTATAATTTGAACATGCTTGTTTCATTTGGTTATTTTCCTACAGTGATTTTCACCCTCTAAAATCTGTTTGTATTTTCATGACGTGCTTGCAGGAGCCCACCGTAGTCTTTGCCTCGCAGGAGAAGGTCTGTGACGAAAAGTACTTTAGCATTCCTGAGGAGATCAGCTTCCCCACCTCTGATGGCGACTTTGCCTATGGCTACTTCTACCCTCCGGCCAACAAGGACTTTGTGGCCCCTGAAGGCACCCTCCCCCCTCTCCTGGTGCGAGCTCATGGGGGGCCCACCGGTGCCTTCAGCTGTGAGCTCAGCCTACGTCAGCAGTACTTCACTAGCCGTGGCTTTGCGGTCCTCACTGTCAACTACCGCGGAAGCACTGGTCACGGCACTGTCTACAGGAACAAGCTTCGCCAAAAGTGAGTGTGCTTCCCATTTCTGCAGTTTGCTCTGGGCATGTTTTGGATGTGGATATGTCTCGGCTTTGGATAGTTTTTGTGGCTCTGTTTTTTTGCGTGGATATGTGTGTGTGTGTGTGTGTGTGTGTGTGTGTGTGTGTATGTGTGTGTATGTGTGTGTGTGTGTGTGTGTGTGTGTGTGTGTGTGTGTGTGTGTGTGAGTGTGCGTGTGTGTGGGTGACACATGTTGGCCAAGTTTTTGAACCTGTTGTATGGATATGGTAGGTACAAAATTTGGCATCC
>JAWQFJ010028284.1:25000-42642 GCA_034096865.1 Theodoxus fluviatilis | reverse complement strand
TTTGAGAGAGTGATTCTCCCCCTGTTTCGTCCGTCCGTTTAGGTTTCTTGTTGGTTGGTAGTCTTTTGTCTGGTATCCTCATCTTCGCTCTCCCTCCTTCCTCTACCTACTACCCCTCCTTTCCTCTCTCTACTCTCCTTCCTCTTCTCTCTCTTCTCTCTCTCTCTCTCCTCCCTCACACACAACACACACACACACCGAACACCACACACCCACACACATCACCAACAAACCACCACACACACACACCACACACCACACACACACACACCACACACACACCACACCACCACTCGACGCCTCCTTCCAAAAACAAACGTTTAGGCTCTTTTGCCCATATTCTCTTAATTTTTTTTTTTTTTGGGGGAAGATATTTATAGTAGAAAGAAAAGAGAGAGAGAAAAATATCTTCATAGTTTTTCCCCCCCCCCCCCTATCTCTCCCCGCTTGCTCTTTTTACTTCATTATCTCATTCCGCCCGGCCGTGCTTCTGTCTCTTTTATCTCCCCTTTGTCGTCTGCATATTTCTTGGAACTTCTCTTCGTTCCTTTCTTGCATCTACTTCTTGTCTTCATGGCGTGAAGCACTCTCGCTGTCTCTCTCTCTCTCTCTCTCTCTCTCTCTCTCTCTCGTGCTGCTTCTGAATTCTCTTCACCTCCCTCTTCCTTTTCAGCTTGTTTCTGATTTTCCCTCGCTCGACATCATCCCCAACACCAGCTCGAAACTCTCACAACCCGCATCTTCACATACTCATTTACCACCTCCACCGCCGCCACCACCTCTACCTTCTCACCATTGTTCTTCCTCCTTTCCCTCGTGCTTCGCTTCCTCCGTGTTGTTGTTTATTAACTTGTCCAGATTCTTCTCAATCTCCCTGCTCTTTCTCCTCCTCTCTCGTCTGCGTGCGTACTTATCTTCCTCTCCTTTTCTTAAATCATTTCGTTCTTTCCTGCTGATACTATTTTCCCAACGCCTTTCTTCCTTCCTACCTTTCGTCCTCCTCGTCGTTGTTTTCATCCTTTTTCGTCGTCACTGATTGCGCGTGGATGGCCTTATTGCATGCGGTAAGACTGACAATCCAGGGGACGCCATCAAAATTATAATGACATCACGGCTGTTCACCCGAGATACGACAGACGCAGCTATCGGCGGCGATAGGTTTTGGCGAGTTACCTCCCTTGCTTGTCGTCTGCTTTTCGGCTGGACGCTGGCTGGGAGAGCTAGAGGGAAGCATGGCGTGCGTGAATCATAACTGCTGACCACTTCACGTGGGGGAATTCTCGCCTCAGTCGGCTGCCGGCCACTGAGACTGACGCCGAAACGCCGCCCTGGCTCTACCTATGTGCGGAAAGACGCTGTCGGGGCTGTGTATCATGTAAGTACTGCAGCCTCCACTTGCTCTCTCCTTCTGTACGATCGCACCCAGTGGCAGTGCGTGTTTTTGTAAGCGTCGCTCCCGAATGCTGCCGCCTCGAGTCGAATCGAACGCGCCCCGATCTGGAGGGAAATGCGATGGAATCTCAGGGAGGCTCAGTTGGGACTTCTGTGGGGATTTCGATCATGGCTCTGTGTGTGCGTGTGTGCGCGTGCATGCGTGCGTGTGTGTTTGTGTGTGTATGTGTGTGTGTGTGTGTGTGTGTGTACGTGTGTGTATGTGTGTGTGTGTGTGTGTGTACGTGTGTGTATGTATGTATGTGTGTGTGTGTGTGCGCGCGCACTCGCGTGTGTGCTTGTTTGTGTTTGTGTATGTGTTTGTGTGTGTGCGTGCAGTGTGAAATCAGTGATACAGAAATCAGATCTTGATTAAACTGTGATTTGCACTGGTTGATTCGTGGTGTGAGCACAGAAGCTGTCGTAGATGTGTTGGATGTCTGTGATCATGTATGTGATCTTGTGTGTGTGTGTGCGCGCGCGCGTGCGTGCGTGCGCGTGCGTGCGTGCTTGCTTGCTTGCTTGCGTGCATGCGTAGGTATGGGATGGCTTCGGATGTTACAAGGACGGACATTTTAGTAACATCAACATGCGGGACTACGACGAATAGCTCGTGTGTGCAAGCGTAAACGCTCGCGTTTGCCAGCAAGGGTGTGTACTCGCATTCATGCGTGCGTGGAATGAAGAAGTATGGCGATGCACATGCACAGCTTCCTTCATCAGGATGGGCGTCAGTGTCTAGCCTGTGAGGACTTCCTGATGGAGAAGCTGCCAGTTGTTTTGTTTTTTGAGGAAAGAGAATTGACTGAGACTCTATGTGTAACATGTGTTTGTTGCACACAATACCTTGAACGACCACCGTCATTGTAGAAGACAAGTCAGAATTTACGCCCGCTTGCTTTACTGGCAGACTTGTGGGATGGAAGTGGATGGCTGAAGAAATGATCTTAAATGAATTCTGTTCGTTCTCTTATTACGAGCTGGTTCTACTGCTTCGCCTACAATTTACAGGTGAATGTGTAGCCCGAGGTGTTGGCAAACCAGCCTTCTAAATTAACAGAAAGGGTCAGGAGGACAGGACCGAAACTCTTGACGAATGGGGGTTCTTCCTCTGGAGACCGTCAATCGTCACGCTTTTGTGGAAGTCTCTTGTCCTCTTGTCCTCCTGTTGTCTTGTTATCTTCTTGTCCACAGCCAGAAGGCTTACGTGTCTGTAAGCGTGATAACTGATAAACACGCTCGGAGCTCACGTGTGTGTTTCATCTATTGCTTGGGCGCTTGTTGAGTTGGACTGCACCCTTGGTTGTAACGTGAACGCTGATTGGCTGAAGTCACGCGTCCGTCGCTGGATGGGTGCCGGTCCATGTAGTGTCAGGAGAGGTTTTACGACGCGGTTCTACAATGGAAGAGATGCGACGTGGAGAATTGGATGAAGCATTTAGAGTCGTTCCCATTACGTTCTGTCTGGTTGTGGCCATTTGAGTGTCTGGCTGACGCGCCTCCAGACTAGAGCTTGTATGCTGTGCCTCGGTGCCTCTGTTTTCAAGACGGCGTTTTGTTAATGCTGGGTAATCAGTCTTCTTGTTTACTTGATATCGTGCTTTTGGGGGGTCCCTGGTCTGTCTGTCTGTCTGCCTGTCAGTCTGTCTGTCTGTCTGTCTGTCTGTCTGTCTGTCTGTCTGTGTGTATCTGTCTGTGTATCTGTCTGTCTGTCTGCCTGTCTGTCTGTCTGTCTGTCTGTGTGTCTGTGTGTCTGTCTGTGTGTCTGTCTTTCTGTGTGTGTGTCTGTCTGTCTGTCTGTCTGTCTGTCTGTCTGTGTGTTTATCTGTCTGTCTGCCTGTGTGTCTGTGTGTCTGTCTGTCTGTCTGTCTGTCTGTCTGTCTGTCCCTCTCTCTCTCCCTCCCGCTATCTCCCCCCCTCCCCCATCCTCTCTTTCTCTCTCTCTCTCTCTCTCTCTCTCTCTCTATCTCTCTCTCTTTCTCTCTCTCTCTCTCTCTCTCTCTCTCTCTCCATCCATCTCTTTGTATGAAAGGTTCTCAAGGCTGCTTTACCATGGCAAAAGACAACTCTCTTCTTCTTGAACCCACTGTTTACAAAACATAACCTCCAGCACGGATCTGCGGCCGCCTTTGGATTGCTCGATTTTCCCCCGTGACTCCAAACATGGCTCCCCTCCAACTGTCGATGCCAGCCGCTTACTCCTCCCCCCCCCCCCTTAACCACCCACCTGCCCGCCCACCTTACTCACCCACCTTACTCACCCACCTTACTCACCCCTCACCCACCCCCTCAGCCACCCACCTACCCACCCACCTCACCCACCCCTACCCCATCTCAACCTCGCTCTATTATAGATTTCACTTCCCTCTTTGTAGTTCCATGAGGATGTCTTCTTGTATGCATGTGTGTTTACGTGTGTCGGATTCTCTGTCTGTCTGCTGTATGTCTGTGTCCGTCCATCCGTCCGTCTCTCTCTCTCTCTCTCTCTCTCTCTCTCTCTCTCTCTCTGTGTCTCTCTCTCTCTCTTTCTCTCTCTCTCACTCGTGTGTGTGTGCGCGTGTGTGTGTGTGTGTTTCGCGTGCGTGCGCGCGCGTGTGTACCAACCATACTTTCCTTGCCAGCACTGCTAGCTTTAATGTTCAGTTACCTGTGCTTTTAACCCATTCTTCCTGTGACCTCCTGTGGCGTGTGGTAGAGATTGTGCATGAAGCAAATCTGGAGGAGTGTTTACATAGTGACAGGTCTTCCATGAGTCGCCCTGCGAAATATCAGTTTCCGTGTGAGCGATAAAAGGTCTCACTGACCCTCGCAGTAATGTTTGCCATCTTGACTTGTTGCATCTCACCCCCCCCCCCCCCCCCACACACACACACACACACACACACACACCCACCCCCGTAGGTTGGGGGTCAGAATAGACCCAACGCGTCTCCCGCAACTATTCGTAAGAGGCGAATAACTAGGGACGTCGTGACTGGATTTTCTCTTCATCCAAATCATTCTTGTGCTTTTCGTGGTCAATGACCTTGCATAGCCAACGAAGGCTGATAGGCCGTAAAACTCCATCCATCCCACACACACCCCTTCCCCCAACCCCCACCCCCCAACCACCACCACCACCCCACCTTCTCTAACCATTTGTTTGCTTTATAAAAATAAACTTGATCTGGTTGTTTACGTTCAGTTCGGTCATGAAGTAACAAATAACTCCATCTGTAGAGATTCGGAAAAATACACTTAGGATTAAACGATCCTTGCGCTGTTTTTTTTAATATATATTCGAAATAGGTGTCATTCCTTTGGTGTTTGTTTCCGTCACCGGCTTCTACAATGCAGGGCACATAAATTTGCCCCGCAGTCGAACTAGTGGAAGGTCGCTCGCTCTCTTTCGTCAGCTTTTGATCAGCAGCAGAAAGCGCCGCAGTGTTCGCGTTGACATTCTTCTCTTCCCTGGAGGGCTGAGGTCACAGCTTGGGGGTGGATGGGGGGGAATAATGGAGGGGCAAAGCTGTTGTTTTTTACCTTGTTCTCCTCCATCCTAATGAGCTCTTTGGTGGCCAACTGCCCTTTCCAGGTAGCTGCAAGGGTTCCAGGCGGCCGGGGGTGACTGCAGTCCCTATGTGTGTCGTCTGCCCACGGACGTTCCCCCCGTGGGATGGGGGTAAGAATAGACCCACCTCATCTTTCTACGCAGTCCATGCGTACGAAGCGAATAACTAGGGACATCGCTACTCGACTTGCTCCTTTTCTAACCAGCTCATATGATTTTTCGTGATCAATGACCTTAAATAGCCTACAACGGCTGACAAACCCTAAAACTACCATCCATCCATCCACCCACACATCCATCCATCTACCCATCTATCCATCCATCCGTCCATCCATCCACACATCCATCCATCTACCCATCTATCCATCCATCCATCCATCCACCCATCTACCCACCCACCGCTCCCACCCGACCATCCATCCATCCATCCAACCAACCAACCATCCAGCCATCCATCTATTCAACCATCCATCTTTCCATCGATCCAGCCATCCAACCAACCATCTATCCATTCTTCCATCCATCCAACCAAGCATCCATCCATCCAACCATCCATCCGTCCGTCCATCCATCCATCCATCCATCCACCCGTCCATCCACCCGTCCATCGATCCATCCATCCATCCAACCCTCCCTCCCTCCCACCCTCCCTCGCTCCCTCCCTTCCTCCATTCATCCATCCATCCACCCATCCATCCATGCATCCATCCATCCATCCATGCATCCATCCATCCATCCATCCATCCATTCATCCATCATTCATCCATCCATCCATCCTCTCACCCATCCATCCACCCACCCACCCATCCATCCATCCATGTATGCAAGCATCCATCCATCCATCCATCCATTCATCCATCCATCCATCCATCCTTCCTCGGACATAGTCTCACAGTTTTTCATAAGGACCCAGAGGTCTTGTGCGTCAAGTGTATTGCCGTCGGCACAAGTCACCGGCGGTTGCGCTGTTGCTTATGCATACTGGCGGGGATGCACCGTAGATTCCTACAGAAAGGGGACCAGAAAATGTGTCAGGCAACCAGTCCTGAAATCGACTGAAACGTACTGTGAACACATCTGCACATAACTTGGAGTTAACTAAACTGCTTTTATATACAAGTGCGTAGGGCTTGACACTGACTGAAAATACCTGTAAACCCGCGTGATGACTGAAAACACCTTTGGAAACAGCTGTGTTGGACATATAAGTTGACTGAAAACGCCGTTATAAAAGAATTGCATAGGGCTTGAAATTGACCGAAAATGCCTTGTAAAACAATTGTAAGGCTTGAGGAGTGAGACAATATGTCATCGGGCCTTAGGACCTAGATTTTTCTTAATCCGTCCCCAAGAATTATGATTCCATGCAGTAGATTTCTGTGCTTAGGGCGTACATTTCTGAACTCAAACTGGAAGGAAACTTTTCCACCACGTGTTCCACCTAAATTGAGAAAAGATCATTTTTGGTTCAGGGACTATGCTGATGACGTAGCGGTTGGTTTGAGTGACCTAGAAAGATGCTGACGCATGCACTGAAAATATGTTTGTTCCTGAGGCCGAGAGGAATGTTGCTGGTGCCAAAGGCAGTGTTGATTTTGGGAGAGGTTTTCAGGGTGTTCTTCCATGTAGATGCAAGCAGACTTCCCTTAGTGCATTGCAAGCCAGGCATGTTTAATTTCTAACATGCCAAGTTGGAACTTGTCCAGGCTTTAGAAGAGACTGGATGACCTCGATCTTGCAGCTCTCTGTTCTCGTGAACACTTGCCGGATACCCGAATGTCGTTCGTGACTTCTGTTCTCTTGCGTCCATCTGCAGGCAGCCTTACTTACTCCGTGCCCTCAGGCTTTAGGCACTGCCTGACCCTAGTCCCCCAGGCCAGATCCGGGGCCCTCGGATCCATGCCTTGTTGTTGTCTGTTGTCTGGAGACTCCTCTCTCTCTGTGTCTGTGGCGCCAACATGGCGTCTGCATGGTCTCCTCTGCCTGGCTGTGACCTTCTCGCACTTCCTCTTGTCTGTACCTTGTGTCCCTTTTTTGTGTGGTACCTCCCCGCCTACTCCTGTTCTCTCTCTCTCTCTCTCTCTCTCTCTCTCTCTCTCTCTCTCTCTCTCTCTCTCTCTCTCTCTCTCTCTCCCTCCCTCCCTCATGCGGCACGTATAATCGTGGAATTTGAGCAATGCGTAGCCGCAAGGGAGGTCATGGATTCGAACTCCTTTGATCACACCACTGCTGTCCGCCTTGGATAGCAGATTGTGTCTGTGTCTGGTCGTTTTGCTCGTGGAGGATCAAAAGAGGAGCAAGGGAGGGTAAGGAGACAGTGCTTTGTGTGACCGTGAGTGATGTCAGCATCATTCACTCGTAAGATCTCGGAAGATTTGCCGCGATGCTAATGTACACGCAGCATTCCACCAGCTGGACACCTGCCTCGGTGTTGCTGCCTTTGGCGTGGTCTTGCTGCTTTCGATGAGAGTCTAGATGAGAATCCTAGGCATGTCTGCTTTCCCTGGGACTCTAGAAAGGACGTCTTTGGCGTGGTCTTGCTGCTTTCGATGAGAGTCTAGATGAGAATCCTAGGCATGACTGCCTTCCCTGGGACTCTAGAAAGGACGTCTTTGGCGTGGTCTTGCTGCTTTCGATGAGAGTCTAGATGAGAATCCTAGGCATGACTGCCTTCCCTGGGACTCTAGAAAGGACGTCTTTGGCGTGGTCTTGCTGCTTTCGATGAGAGTCTAGATGAGAATCCTAGGCATGTCTGCCTTCCCTGGGACTCTAGAAAGGACGTCTTTGGCGTGGTCTTGCTGCTTCGGATGAGAGTCTAGATTAGAATCCTAGGCATGTCTGCCTTCCCTGGGACTCTAGAAAGGACGTCTTTGGCGTGGTCTTGCTGCTTTCGATGAGAGTCTAGATGAGAATCCTAGGCATGTCTGCCTTCCCTGGGACTCTAGAAAGGACGTCTTTGGCGTGGTCTTGCTGCTTCGGATGAGAGTCTAGATTAGAATCCTAGGCATGTCTGCCTTCCCTGGGACTCTAGAAAGGACGTCTTTGGCGTGGTCTTGCTGCTTTCGATGAGAGTCTAGAGGAGAATCCTAGGCATGTCTGCCTTCCCTGGGACTCTAGAAAGGACGCCTTTGGCGTGGTCTTGCTGCTTTCGATGAGAGTCTAGAGGAGAATCCTAGGCATGTCTGCCTTCCCTGGGACTCTAGAAAGGACGTCTTTGGCGAGGCTGCCAAGGACATCTCATCACCTTTCGTAAGCGCCCTCCGGAGAGAGCGGGAAACACAACTAATTCCGTCACTCTTTTGTTCGTGCTGGATGCGGGCAGACTGTTCCGTAGTGTAGATTACATAAATTCGAACAAGCGTGAAGTCTACAAGTTACGCTGTAGAGGTCAGCTGAATAGCCTCGAGTCTCCTCCTGCTGGACGCTCAAGCAGAGGCAGGGTACGTGATACGGGCATTGCCAGCATGCAGAGAACTAAGGAGTGCATGGACCGGAAGGTAGACAGGCATGCCAGCAACCCTGATTGCCCATACAGGAAGATGTATTGGTAGAATCAAGTTACCCCCAGCAAACTGTACAAGCGCAGCTTACATACGAAGAAGAAACTACTATACAGACAGCAAGATCTGTCTATCCAGGTGGAACGCAGACACGGGTCGCGACCTCGTCTCTCTTTACGACTGACCACTGTCCATTTGTTCACCGACCCTATTTCCTGGTCTGGCTCGGCACTGCCTCTCGTCCTCGCACACCTCTTTCGCCCCGGGGTAATCTGCCTATTTCAGCACCTCCTCCTCCCTCTTCCAACCCCCACATTTACCCGCTCATTCGACGCTGCTTTCATCCTGACTCTTACCCACTCCCCCACCCCACTACCTAGGCCTCCTCCCTAGCCCCTCCCCTTCCCATCGAGTTACCACCACTACTGACAGCACTGCTACCACCGTTACATCAGCACTATTTCTACATCTTTAACGCACCACCACCACCACCACCCCTGAGCCCTCATTCTCACTCATTACTATTGCCAGCTCCCTTGCATCTCCGTTTTCCCATCAAACTCTCCCCCACCCACCCACCCACCCTCTCTCTCTCTCATGTATGGACACTTTCAATGCATCGCGACGCAGTGCTATAACCTGTTTTGTCGTGCTTACAGCTGGAAGTGCAACTAATTGATTCACATCCTTTTTGTATCAGCAGTGACGTAATGTTCGTTTAATGTCTATAGTAACGTCTTGCTCAGTGTTTTTGTTTGTTTGTTTGTTTGTTTGTTTGCTGTTGGGTTTTTTTCAACAGTAGCATTTTGTCCTTTTTTGTATCAGTAGTGACGACGTGTCCGTTTTGCATCAACATGATGCCATGTCCCTTTTGTATCAATAGTGACATAAAGTCCTTTTTTCAACAGTGACGTTATATCGGCATTGTACTGACACTGTCAGTGACAGTGACGTCCTATCATTTTTGTATCCACAATGACTTATTGTCCGTTATGTATCAATAGTGACGCCATGTCTTTTTGTATCCACAATGACTTCTTGTCCTTTTTGTATCCACAATAACTTCTTGTCCGTTATGTATCAATAGTGACGTCATGTCTTTTTTGTATCCACAATGACTTCTTGTCCGTTATGTATCAGTAGTGACGTCATGTCTCTTTTGTATCCACAATGACTTCTTGTCCGTTATGTATCAAAAGTGACGTCATGTCTTTTTGTATCAAAAGTGACGTCTTGTCTGTTCTGTATCGATAGTGACGTCATGTCTTATTTGTATCGAGATGTAACGCTACTTCTCGCGTAGTCGACCCGTCCTGACATCGCATTCTGAAGGCCACAAAAATATTGCTTGCATTTTCATTTACGACTGCGTGTCTCGCTTTTTAACATGTTCGTCACCTCTGGACGCCACTCGGGAGGACTCTCAATAACAGTCGCACACCCATGGTACAGGGGAGATTGACGTTCGAGGAGGGTTGTAGGATGGGGGTGTGGTTGGAGTGCTTTTGTAGCCGGAGGTACTTTGTTAGTGGGGCACAGCTGTTGGTGGTGAGGCAGACGGGCGTGAAATGTAGTGGACACAGGCTAGGAGTGATGACCACTGTGGTCCACATGGTTGGCTGGCAAGAGAGAAACGGAAGGGAATAGATGGAGTGGGGAGGCCAGTGGTTTTGCTTGCTGACCGCGACTGAGGTTCACATCAGAGTGACCACCGTCAGGCCAGACCAGGCCGGAGTCACACTTGCCAGTCGCAGTGTGCATGCCGCGATGGAATGCTGTTCACATTGCTGCATGCCCGTGAATGTGCAAACATCGTTGTGGCCTAGTGCAGTCGCAAAGGAAACCCATTTCAAAACCAAATCACGAGGTGGAAATCATGCAGAAATCTCAATGTGAGATTTTGTATTAATGCAGGCCACAAACCATGCATGTATAGCGTGTGTGGTGGGTCACCATTAGTGTAAATGCGACTACAGGTTGAGTTTGGATTTTCAGCAGGCCACCCATGACCCAGGCATGTGGGGAGATGGTCACTTACACTTGGCTGGACACTAGGCAAGCATTAGAAGTAGTTTTAAATAAAAATACATTTCCACTGGATGAAACTTATTTCCCAGGTTTTGTCACCTGCCTCAGGTGAGGAATACAGCCTTCATCAGCTAGACTTCAAATAGTGTGACGAAACTGTTCAGTGAAATAGCCAAATCTGCAGAAACGTTGTGATTATATGAAGGGGGTGCGGGAGCATGATGGGGACGAAATGGGTGGTTGAAAGAGTTCTGTGAAACTGAGGTTGTGTTTGCAAGAGCCGTGTGTGTGTGTGTGTGTGTGTGTGTGTGTGTGTGTGTGTGTGTGTGTGTGTGTGTGTGTGTGTGTGTGTGTGTGTGTGTGTGTTTGTGCGTGCGTGCGTCTTTGTGTGTATCTTTGTGTGAGTCTTTGTGGGTGTATGTTTGTGCTTGCGCGCGTACTTTGACTATAGAAGAAGATAGTTGGTAGTGGTGGTGAGAGAGAGAGAGAGAGAGAGAGAGATAGATAGAGAGAGAGAGATAGAGAGAGAGAAATAGAGAGAGAGAGATAGAGAGAGAGAGAGAGTAAATCACAGGGGAACCAAATACGGAAGACTTCAAGTTTCTTGCCACTTACTGCACGCTTACTTTGGTGCTAATATCCTTGGCGCCGTCTTTGCGTTCTAAATAGTCTGCACCAGTTGGTGTTTCTATTCTTGGTGCGTCTTTTCTCTGCCGTAATAGAGGCCAGTGTGTTTAGTGCCTCGCTAATTGTTCCGACTGGAACAATTACCCAAGGAGAGAGCCAGCGCACAAGACGAAGCTTGAGTTGAAACTGGAGCCTGTGTAGGGAGACCTGGGTTCAATGGCGGGAAAGTTCGCAGTGGAGTCTTTCAGGCGTCGATAACCCTGCTTACCAGCGGCCCTCTCTAATTGGAAGAAATTCCTCCCAGAGCTGCCTATTTTGAAAAATCGTTGACGAAGGCGTGTGAGAAAATTTGTTTATGGCGCGGATACGGAAGTGTTTTCACTCTGTTGTTTCAGCTTTCGACTTTGCGGAGCCTTCAGACCGCAGTACCTAGTTAACTGCTTCGACCGAAGCAAAAATAAATTATTTTTCGATGCAGTGTGAGGGATTTTCATCTTGCTGCTGCTTGATTTTCTGTCGATTTGCATCGTGCCTGCGTGTCTTTTTATCGTTGCTGCAGCGACTGTTTGTAGCATTTTCCTGACAAGAGAACAAGAATCGTTACTGTCAAACTCTCATAAGTGTTTACATAATGTTCCGATGTTGTTGTTGTTGCGTACCTGGGCTAAACACTCCCAGGATCACCCAAGTGGGTGAGATGATTGCGTGTGTGAGATGATTGCGTGTGTGACTGTTTTTGAACGCCCCGCCAAATAGGCAGCCACACTCCGTCTTCAGGGGATTTGATCTCTGTCTCCAGAGAATGCCAGTTGTTATGTTAGGAGCTTACCACGGCTGAAGATAATCCCCACATAACAGTACAACATAACAACATTTTGCTGTAGCCTTGGTTTTTGGCTGGAGTCAACAAATAACAGCAGCCTTTGCCCAAGGCAAATAATGTTCCGATGACCATAACCTTTTAAGTTGTTGGAGACGCTGCGAGAATAATACGTAACCATGTACAACGATAGCAGCTTCTTTGCCGGAAGTAGCGCTCTAAGGTTTGGGTGTAGGAAAAGACCCTCTGAGTCTTCCTACGTGTCGCATGATAGGTGATGAACAAGGAAAATCGAGGCTTGACTTGCTCTTAGTCTTTCTCTTACTACCGTTTATGATGTTGTAGTCACTGGCCTTACATAGCCCTTAAAGGCTGATAAACCTTGAGACCTCATTCATTCATTCATTCGTTAGTTCGTTCGTTCGCCTTTGAGAGCGCAGTTGTGCTGCCAAAGTTCCGGTGGGGTTATATATATCGTTGATGGAGCACGTCCGTTTTGTGTGCAGGGATGTCCGTGGAAACCGTCATCGGAGTTTGCGAGTTACAAGTAAGAGTGTGACATAGCCATTGTTTCTCCCCCACTATCACCCCACCGCCCACCCACCCCCACCCCCACCACCTCCAACCCCCACCCCCACCACCTCCAACCCCCCCCACCACCTCCAACCCCCACCCCCACCACCTCCAACCCCCCCCTCACCCCCACCACACCTCCAACCCCCACCCCCACCCCACCACCTCCACCCCTACCCCCACCACCTCCAACCCCCACCACCTCCAACCCCCACCCCCACCCCCACCACCTCCACCCCCCCCCCACCATCCACCCCCTTCGTGGATGTGATAGACGGGGAGGCCCTGGGCGCTGCTTCCGTCCCTGACGCGGAACCTTCATATCTGCCCGTGACACGTTGCATATGTATTACTTTGTAATAGTCTTATTCACATTTCCTTGTTAATAAGTGTCTGTCCCATCGTTTCGCCCTCACTGAGGGTTAACAAACACAAGAATCACGAGAGCCAGTCTTAGTAAAACCCTACAACAAAACAATTCGTGCTACGACGAACAAGTCAGCTGCTGAGGAAACTGACGCGGTGCCAGTTTTTGAGCGGAAAATTTTCCTCCTGTCAAGTGGCCATGGCGATAATTGCACTTTGCGACCCATTGTACGTGCGCCGCAAGAGCAAAGGTCAAAAGCACGGTGAGACCATGTACCGCTCACGCGGTTTGGAAGAAAGCAACGCCTGCCCAGTTTCGGTGATGTCTCGAGGTTTTTGTGATTTTCCTCATGTCCACCTCAGATGGCGACTCGCGGCTTCCTGAAGAATCGAACGCGGTACCCGATAACCCTAGGCCATGTCTTATCCTTGACTCGAGTCCACTCGTAGTAACGGTGGCACGAGCTGAGTCACTGTGGAGGGCAGTGGAAGTGGGTGAAGGGCATTGCAGTGCAGCGGGAATGCATGGTGTGGAGGGAAGACAGTGATTCACGTCTTCCGTCACCACTTCCTGTCTGCAGCAATCCCTTCGGCAGTCCGAAGGTCCTCGTGATTTGTTGTCCTGCGCTGGGAAACCAGGGAGCGGTGTCGTGGTTGAAGGAGTTTTCAGTGATTGCTGTGCAGCGAGATTATTAGGCGTGATTTGTGTATGTACTGTAAGAAGCACGTGCATACACTTGTATGCGTGCACGCACGCACGCATGCACGCACGCTCATTCTCTCTCTCTCTCTCTCTCTCTCTCTCTCTCTCTCACGCGCACACACACACACACGCGCGCACACACACACACACACACACACACACACACACTCACACGCGCGCGCGCACACACGGAGGAACGTTGTCCTACAAGGAGGAAAGAGGAATATGTGCGTAGATTTCCATACTGGAACTGATTCGAGGACAGAAAAACGTTTACTCCTTGCTTCACTTCAGTCATTGAGATAAGCCCCCCCCCCCTCTCTCTCTCTCTCTGCCTCTGTCTCTATCTATCTCTCTCTCTGTCTCTGTCTCTCTCTGTCTGTCTCTCTCTTTCTCTGTCTCTCTCTCTGTCTTTGTCTCTCTCTCTGTCTCTCTCTTTCTCTGTCTCTTTCGCTGTCTCGCTGTCACTCTCTCTCTCTCTCTCTCTCCTCTCTCCTCTCTCTCTCTCTCTCTCTCTCTCTCTCTCTCTCTCTCTCTCTCCTTTCTGTTTTTGGGTATTTCCACCTCCCACGCGTATCTGTTGGATCTGCAATTCCTGTCATAGCCAGCATGGATCATCTCACCGCTGGTATACTCTGATCTCTCACCACTCATTTGCTGATGCCTGATAAACTCCCTGGAAATCTTCAACCACCTTTCTGCAGAGAATATCTCTCCCTCCTGTTATCTTGTCTTTGAGTTCAAGTCTCCTGTCTCCCTAGAATTTGCAAGGATGTGCCTGGCTCTCTGCTAACCGCCCTTGTCTGCGCCTGGTCCAACCACTGGTTGACTGTGTTTATGGATGGCAGGTTACATTTCCAGATGCCGTGAGATATTGTCAGAGCTGGGTTTGAAATCTCTGTCTCTCTTGCTGTGAGAGCAGTCTGGTGGTGTGTGGCGCGGGTCTGCAAGTCAAAGCTGCAGAGGTTGTGTTTATGCGTTCCACCTGTTCGTTTTCTGAATGTCAAAGGACTGAGGAGATATTGATACAGTTTGGGGAAAAGATATTCGACCCCTCCACTCCCACTCCTCCACTCCTTTAGAAAAATCGGAAAATGGGATCGACATAACAGTAATGATAATGATCTTGTTTTTTCCTTTTTGAAGAAATTCTCTTGGGGGAATTTCCCCCATGGTCACCGCTGTGCAGCGCCCAGTGACCGGTTTTACTACTCTGTAGGAGAGGAAATGTGGGTGAGGCGCCTTGCCCAAGGATGCGACTCTAGGATCTGTGCAGCTTCGAACTCCGCACCCATGAGCTACACGTGACTGCAGGTCAAACGATCTATCTGCTCGGCTACTGAGCCCCCCAGTAGGCTCTTTTGTGAGGTAGTTTTTGCCCATGTGATTCGCGTAATTCACCGTAATGACGCCTCTCGCTCCACTTGAAGTTGCTGCAGAGAGAAAAAGTCGCCTAGACGAGAGATGAAACCAAAGTAGTGGACCCTCTGTTGGCAACGTGCAGCCATACAGCGAGAAGGACAATATGTCATCACATTACAAATTCTACCTGGACAATGGAGGCACAGTCCCACTGCACGTATCTTGCTGCCAACCCTCGTTACTCCTGCGTCAGTGATTGTGACTTGCCATCCAGCTCAACCAGGTCTTGGACCGGAAGTAAACATTACGCCGACTCGGGCCTCTGACTTCCGGTTCCGCTTCCTGCACGTGACTCTGTGCAGCGGCCAAGCTCGAGCCATGCAAGCGACAGGCAAGCTGTCTTCCCAGGGAGACTAGCAGCAGCTCTGGATGACAGTTGATTATCTGCTGGGTGCTGATGAACTATGCCTTTGCAGGTAATCATTTTGTGTCTGAAAGGCCAAGCATCTGCTAGTGCGGCGGAGAGAGAGAGATAGAGAGAGAGAGAGAGAGAGAGAGAGAGAGAGAGAATATGTGTGTTTGCGTCTGTGTGTGTGTGTGTGTGTGTGTGTGTGTGGTGTGTCTGTGTGTCTGAGTGTGTGTTGGTGTGCGCCACCCCCCCCCCACCCCCAATCTGCCTGGCACCCTCCCCCTACTCCCCCGCCCCACACCCTCCCCTGTGTCTCTGAGTCTCTGTCTGTGTCTGTGTGTGCAAAGCAAACTTTTTTCACGCCTGTTGCACTTCCTCGAATGGGAGGAACGTTGGTGATGAACATGGATGACTGAGTGTCGACTGAGGGGCAGGTTATGTGTCTTGTCATAAAGTCTATCTCTCCCTTCTCTCTCTCTCTCTCTCTCTCTCTCTCTCTCTCTCTCTCTCTCTCTCTCTCTCTTCTCTCTTCTCTCTCTCTCTCTCTCTCTCTCTCTCTCTCTCTCCTCTCTCTCTCTCTCTCTCCCACCACCCCGACACTGTGTTTTCTCTCTTGAGACTTCCACGTCATGAGCAAGGGGACGGGCGAGCCAGACAATTTATTCTCCCCCTGAACACGTTATATTGTGGGCAAAGCCCTGTCGTGGCGTGGTGTAAACTGAATTGGAAATCTTCACGACCGCAGTTTGCAGCTGAAAAGATGAGGAAGTCTGGAGAAAAGGGGGAAGATGGTGCTTGGATAATTGTTGGTGGGTTGTATGGTTGGAGGTGGGTGGACGGAGAAGGATGATTGGGGGTAAGTGGAGGTGGGTGTGTATGTTGGGGTTGGTGAGCGGTTCGGTATGCGGACATGGGCAAATTTGAGGAGGAAAGTGGGTATGTAAGAGAGGGTGTGTATATGGGTAGGTTGGTGTGTGGGTAGGTGAGGATTGGTGTGACGATGGGTTTAATGCGGGTGTGATGATATGGGTCGGTGGGATGAATGGGTGGGTTGGTGGTTGTTTGGGTTGGAGGTGGTTGAGTGAATGGTGATGACGGGAGGAGGGTTGGGAGTCGATGGGGTTAACTGGTTGCAGTAGTTGTGATGTCTTACTGTAATACATGTACAACGGTTTTTCACTCACCCACAGCAAGGAAACATCAATGGATGTAAGAAAGCCAAGGCTTTGAAACAAAATGATTGCTTTTCTTCGAGTTCATTGATGCCGAATCTACCCTTGAAACGTAACATATCAAGGACTCATAGACTAATGGATGTATTGATGCCACACTTACCCCTAAACTGGAACGTACCAATGGCTTTTAGAAAGACCTTTGCTATCACGGAGTTCATCGACAATGAACCACCACTACCACTAAGTGTAAACTCGCTCGGGTAGGGTTAGGCCACAAAACGAATCTGACGGGAAAGGGTTTAGGGAAAGAAGTTACACAGTTAAAGACGTAAAATAGCGACTTAATCCCCATGTATGGGGCTCGAAACGCTTTACACTTCACCTCCTGATCATCGCATCACAGACAAGAGTGCGTGATCGAAGACAGTGCTCGACTGAATGGGACCGGGACTGTGAAGGGTTCAGACAATGTACTGGGATGGCTTTGCAAGACCAGGGAGGACAGAGAGGAAGAACCTACCAGTGGATGAGTGGGTTCCAAAGGACAAGGGAAGATGGCTGCCGAGTGCAAAAAGGGTGTGGTAAATGAGGTCAAGGAGCACTCTGTGGGGAGTGAGACTGGGTGATGGGGGTTTCGATTAAAGGTGGGGGTATGGGGGGGGGGGGGGGGGGGTTTGAGTTCAGAGATTGCGTTTTGGGAGGTTTAGATTTGGGATTGGGGGCTGGGGTGGGCGGGGGGTGGGGGGGGGGGGGGGGGGGGGGTTACAATCTGGATAATGGGGGTTTGGAGTGAGGATGGAGAGGAAATGGGAGGTAGGGTTTCAGATATTGGGTGATGGGGGTTTAGACTGAGGGTGGGAGAATGAGAATAGTATTGGGGTTAAGAAACGTATCGGGGACTTGGAAGGGAGGGGAATTAATGGATGGGAGGAAGGTGTGGGGTTGGGTGGGGTTGAGGGAAGGATCTCGGGGGGGGGGGGGGGTGGAAGAGGGAGAAAGATCAAGAATGAGGGGGTAGCGGATTCATCCTAGATGTCTGTTAGCCGCGTGACATGACCCTCCGCGTCCGAATCTCGCCTCTCTGAGATCGATCGATCG
>JAWQFJ010028284.1:15000-22500 GCA_034096865.1 Theodoxus fluviatilis | reverse complement strand
CCCAACTTGGGCTGCATGTGTCTGTTCGTGTGCGTACCTGTTGTTGTCTGTCTTTGTCCCAACTTGGGGTGCGTTTGTCTGTCCTTGTGACTGCCAGTCGTTGTGTCCCAACTTGGGGTGCGTTTGTCTGTCCTTGTGACTCCCTGTTATCATTCGTCTGTCTTTGTCCCAACTTGAGGTGGGTGTGTCTGTCCGCATGCAAGCCGGTACCTGTGTGGGTTACCGCCAGAAAGTTTGATCAGGTCTGTGGTTCTCTAGGTGGAGCACTCTCAAGAGCCGGACCCCCCGCACCCCTTCACCCTCAGCCTCCTGCAGTCGACCAACTCTCGCTGTGACCCCCCAAGCTTTCAGGTGACACTGCAAGACTTTTACCTCCACCCCATCCGCAGTGGCCGTAAAACTTGCTTCTTCAAGGCTGTTCGGGCGTTGGAAAAGTCATAAACAAACCACACACAAAAAGTAACGGTGATTTTAATGTGAGACGGCAAAGTGTTTAAAAGAAGAAAGAAGATTATTTTTTTAAAAACACAAGTCTGGGGTGGAACGATAATACCCAATGTGGTAACCTCTCTTCAATGTGCTTTTATCGGTAGTCAGTTGGATTTTTTTTGGGGGGACGGTGACTTGGTCTGGATTTGATAGTGAGGGAGTCACCCATCTGATCTTTTCCTTGAATCTTCCGCTAGTTTTGAATTCGGTGAGACGGCAGCGGAAGGTTCTCGGGGGAGAGACTTTCCCAGAAGAGAAAGGACGCCTGCCAGTAGGCGGACAGACTTATCAGATTGCGACGCATCGAGCTGCAAACCCAAGAGGGTTTGGGGAAGGAGTTAAAGCGATCGATGCTGGGGTTGTCCCGATTTCACCGCGAGTCCCGCCATTGATTGATTGGCTTTCCATTGGAGGTCTGCATCTGTCCTTCTCCGGCAAATGCGTCTGGAGGAACCCTGTCCAGGGCTGTAGCCTGGAACCGCTCTCCACAACAAGTGAACGGTGGGTCGTCCTTCACCTTCAGGATGACCGCTCCCAGGACGACTCCAGGAGCTGCTGCCACGGCTTTTCCGGTGCCACGGTTGCCTTGCCTGAACGTGCCAAGTCCAAGAGACTTCGTTGTTCTTGCTGAGAATCCGAAACAGCAACCACCGGTGGACTAAGTCGCACGCTGAGCAACCCAATTCTAGGCGAAGACTCGCCCATTTCAGTGGTTGAAAATTGAAGACGCCGTCAGGTAGCGGCAGCGTGTGGATCCAACTCGAAGACGTGGTAAAGGTTCACCCCTGGCTGTTTTAACTCAAGATCCGGAAGTTCCTTTTTCGTTACGTGGAGTACATGGTGCCTGGGTGAGTTTTATCCTCGTGTCTCCTGGATTATGTTGCCTGCGTGAGGAAGGTGCCCCCATGGCTGGCATGTTCGACGTGCAGAACATCTACGGGACGCCCCAGATTCCTCGCAAGCGTCCCTGCCTTCGTCCACGACGGATGACCCTCATTGACCTGAGGTACAGTGCTGTCATCGTCATCGTCATTGCATCCCTCATCGCCCCGTCCTAGTTTGCGTCTCACAGCATGGTGCACGTTTCTGGAAGGAGGGATGGCGTCTGCATGGCGTCTTTCCAGGGCTCTGTCGGGCACTCTGATCCCAGTGTTTGCCCTAGCTAGAGAACGTATCATCTGTATTGTCCGGTTGTCTGTGTGGCTGGCTGGCTGGCTGGCTGGCTGTGTGTGTGTGCCTGTCTGTCCGTCCGTCCTGCCGTCCGTCCGTCCGTCCTGCCGTCTGTCCGTCCGTCCTGCCGTCTGTCCGTCCATCCTGCCGTCCGACTGTCCGTCCGTCCGTCCTGCCGTCCGTCTGTCCGTCCGTCCTATCGTCCGTCTGTCCGTCCGTCCGACCTGCCGTCCGTCTGTCCGTCCGTCCGTCCGTCCGTGTGCCTCTTTGGCTCCTTCTCCTTCCCTCATCTCTCTCTCTCTCTCTCTCTCTCTCTCTCTCTCTCTCTCTCTCTCTCTCTCTCTCTCTCTCTCACGTGTGCTTCTCATAATCTCCGACCAGGAATAAGCATGTCTTCGTCAGAAGTAAAAATGAAGCTGTGCGTGATGCCTCCATGTTAGAATCATGATGCTATCGTTCAGCATGTCACGTGTTCTCAACAAAGGGAGAAAATGTAATGTTCGTTTGTTTCTTGAGCTCCAGTTGGTCATAGTCCACCCTGCGTTCTAACAACCCTGCTCTAGACTGCTTTCTTGAAGTTACCAATAACCAATGTACTATCCCGTAGGCTGCTTTCAACGCTCACATGCATTGCTGTGCACGGGGATATTGCCCAATCATTTCGACGTAGCATGGCCTGCCATAACCATTCTTGTGAATGTGAAGTTTCGGTGGAGGAGAAAGGTTTCTTTTCTCCATTCGACTGTATGAAAACGCCTGTTTGCCTCATTCCTTATGCACGTCACACATTCACACACCTACTATTCTACAAGCTTTTAACTTGTTGTTTCATTTGCTTGTTTGAACCGGTTTTCTCTCATGATATTCAATTCATGTTCTGAACAGATTGACTCCAGCAGTATCACACATTCATGAAGGAAGCAAACGTACACAAGGCGTTCGAATTGTTTTTCTTCCCCAGCTGCCTGCATGTCTCAAGGCCATGAATGAGTACTTTCCTTGTTTTCAGCTGATGCTTGGCCGAAGTTTTCCTGTTCGGTAACATTCGAAGAGAAAAATACAATTCCTCTGCTTGAAATCTCTGAATCTATTGACTCGAAAGCTTTTGAGCTGTGGGCATACGAAATTCACGTCTTCGTCTTTGCTCAAGAGCATAATTCACTTTGTTCGGGTTGAACATCGCAATACAATTCCAACGTTCGCTTTCCATGATTTGCAAGAGTGTTTAATTCTCTTGCTCTCCCGCGTGTTCCCCAGTTGTCCCGATGCTGTCTCCTTTCTTGGCGAAATCTTGTGGGACAACACTGTGGACTTGCCATTAGCGCACATACGCATGCGTCGTTGACTTTACCCATTCATGAATCAGACATGACGTCATCCACGACCCACACTGCCTCAGTATCTCATGGCGAGGCGGCCATTATTCGTGGTCTCTCCTCCGGACGGCTGGCCAGAGTGATTCGATATGCATCACAAAGCGGCCCCGGCACGTGATGTCGGAGGGTCAGGCGAATGGAAGGCTGAGGAGCTGCGAAAGTTGACAAAAGATTTCTCATTCAGATTCGGCGCGTGGCGCCAAATGTCTGGCGGATCGTGCAGACGCTATTGATCCAGTGCAGCAGTGTCATCCTTCCTGTGCAGCAGTGGCATGGTTCCTGTGCAGCAGTGGCATGCTTCCTGTGCAGCAGTGGCATGGTTCCTGTGCAGCAGTGGCATGCTTCCTGTGCAGCAGTGGCATCCTTCCTGTGCAGCAGTGGCATGCTTCCTGTGCAGCAGTGGCATCCTTCCTGTGCAGCAGTGGCATCCTTCCTGTGCAGCAGTGGCATGCTTCCTGTGCAGCAGTGGCATCCTTCCTGTGCAGCAGTGGCATGCTTCCTGTGCAGCAGTGTCATCCTTCCTGTGCAGCAGTGGCATGCTTCCTGTGCAGCAGTGGTATGCTTCCTGTGCAGCAGTGGCATCCTTCCTGTGCAGCAGTGGCATGCTTCCTGTGCAGCAGTGGCATGCTTCCTGTGCAGCAGTGTCATCCTTCCTGTGCAGCAGCAGTGGCATGCTTCCTGTGCAGCAGTGGCGTCCTTCCTGTGCAGCAGTGGCATGCTTCCTGTGCAGCAGTGGCGTCCTTCCTGTGCAGCAGTGGCATGCTCCCTGTGCAGCAGCAGTGGCATGCTTCCTGTGCAGCAGCAGTGGCGTCCTTCCTGTGCAGCAGTGGCGTGCTTCCTGTGCAGCAGTGTCATCCTTCCTGTGCAGCAGTGGCATGCTTCCTGTGCAGCAGTGGCGTCCTTCCTGTGCAGCAGTGGCATGCTTCCTGTGCAGCAGTGGCGTCCTTCCTGTGCAGCAGTGGCATGGTTCCTGTGCAGCAGTGGCATGGTTCCTGTGCAGCAGTGGCATGCTTCCTGTGCAGCAGTGGCGTCCTTCCTGTGCAGCAGTGGCATGGTTCCTGTGCAGCAGTGGCATGGTTCCTGTGCAGCAGTGGCATGGTTCCTGTGCAGCAGTGGCATGCTTCCTGTGCAGCAGTGGCATGCTTCCTGTGCAGCAGTGGCATGGTTCCTGTGCAGCAGTGGCATGCTTCCTGTGCAGCAGTGGCATGCTTCCTGTGCAGCAGTGGCATGGTTCCTGTGCAGCAGTGGCATGGTTCCTGTGCAGCAGTGGCATGGTTCCTGTGCAGCAGTGGCATGGTTCCTGTGCAGCAGTGGCATGCTTCCTGTGCAGCAGTGGCATGCTTCCTGTGCAGCAGTGGCATGCTTCCTGTGCAGCAGTGGCATGCTTCCTGTGCAGCAGTGGCATGCTTCCTGTGCAGCAGTGGCATGCTTCCTGTGCAGCAGTGGCATGCTTCCTGTGCAGCAGTGGCATGCTTCCTGTGCAGCAGTGGCATGCTTCCTGTGCAGCAGTGGCATGCTTCCTGTGCAGCAGTGGCGTGCTTCCTGTGCAGCAGTGGCATGCTTCCTGTGCAGCAGTGGCATGCTTCCTGTGCAGCAGTGGCGTGCTTCCTGTGCAGCAGTGGCATGCTTCCTGTGCAGCAGTGGCGTGCTTCCTGTGTAGCAGTGGCATCCTTCCTGTGCAGCAGCAGTGGCATCCTTCCTGTGCAGCAGTGACATGCTTCCTGTGCAGCAGTGGCATGCTTCCTGTGCAGCAGTGGCATGCTTCCTGTGCAGCAGTGGCATGCTTCCTGTGCAGCAGCAGTGGCATGCTTCCTGTGCAGCAGCAGTGGCATGCTTCCTGTGCAGCAGTGGCATGCTTCCTGTGCAGCAGTGGCATGCTTCCTGTGCAGCAGTGGCATGCTTCCTGTGCAGCAGTGGCATGCTTCCTGTGCAGCAGCAGTGGCATGCTTCCTGTGCAGCAGCAGTGGCATGCTTCCTGTGCAGCAGCAGTGGCATGCTTCCTGTGCAGCAGTGGCATGCTTCCTGTGCAGCAGCAGTGGCATGCTTCCTGTGCAGCAGCAGTGGCATGCTTCCTGTGCAGCAGCAGTGGCATGCTTCCTGTGCAGCAGTGGCATGCTTCCTGTGCAGCAGCAGTGGCATGCTTCCTGTGCAGCAGCAGTGGCATGCTTCCTGTGCAGCAGTGGCATGCTTCCTGTGCAGCAGTGGCATGCTTCCTGTGCAGCAGCAGTGGCATGCTTCCTGTGCAGCAGCAGTGGCATGCTTCCTGTGCAGCAGTGGCATGCTTCCTGTGCAGCAGTGGCATGCTTCCTGTGCAGCAGTGGCATGCTTCCTGTGCAGCAGCAGTGGCATGCTTCCTGTGCAGCAGCAGTGGCATGCTTCCTGTGCAGCAGCAGTGGCATGCTTCCTGTGCAGCAGTGGCATGCTTCCTGTGCAGCAGCAGTGGCATGCTTCCTGTGCAGCAGCAGTGGCATGCTTCCTGTGCAGCAGCAGTGGCATGCTTCCTGTGCAGCAGTGGCATGCTTCCTGTGCAGCAGCAGTGGCATGCTTCCTGTGCAGCAGCAGTGGCATGCTTCCTGTGCAGCAGTGGCATGCTTCCTGTGCAGCAGTGGCATCCTTCCTGTGCAGCAGCAGTGGCATCCTTCCTGTGCAGCAGCAGTGGCATGCTTCCTGTGCAGCAGCACGTGGGAGCAGAGAGGCGTGGGTGCCGTGTTGCCACGCTAGATCGGAATCCATTCTCTCCGTGGTCTGCGTCTGCTGCTACAAGTTGTGCATAGCGTGTTAAGAGAGGTGTGTGTGTATGTGTGTGTGTGTGTGTGTGTGTGTGTGTGTGTGTGTGTGTGTGTGTGTGTGTGTGTGTGTGTGTGTGCGTGCGTGTGTGTGTGTGTGTGTGCGTGTGCGTGTGTGTGTGAGGGTGTGTGTTTGTTTGTGTGTGTGTGTGTTTGTTTGTGTGTGTGTGTGTGTGTGTGTGTGTGCGTGTACACGAGAGACGGACGGACGGACCGACGGGCGGGCGGGCGGGCGGGCGGACGGGCGGACGGACGGACGAACAGACAGACAGACAGACAGACAGACAGACAGACAGACAGAGACACATAGACATACACAGACAAACAGACAGACATACAAACACGGAGAAGAAAAGAGACATAGCATGTGCGAATGGGGGGTGGGGGTGGGGGGCGGTTGTGAATGGATAGGATGCTCTTTTGCGTCTTTGCATGTTCGTTTCAATAGGAGGAGGTTGTGTATGCGACTGTTAGCACGAGGGGATCAGCAGCATGCGTCAGAACATCGTTCCCGGTGTATGGAGAAGTTCCCCCTTTGTGCTGATGGATTTTTCCTCCCCCATTCCCTGAGCATGAGAGGGGAGGGGGGGGGGGGGGGGGGGGTTGGGGGGGAAGACTCGCCCAAGAAAAATGTTTCTCCTGGCTTCGACATTAATGTAATTGCGAGGGATTTCTGCAGGCAAAATAAATTCAATTTCATTACTTGGAAGTTTATGTCGGGCAAGATATGCAGGGATTTGAAAATTGAAATTGATTTTGATTGATGTTGGCTGGGGCCACTCTTCTAAAAGGATATAGAGTAGAGGGAAAGAAAAACTGGATGTAAAAAAACCAAGGGGCAGGAAAACGGGAGGAATGGAGTTCGCAAGACTTAGTGTAACGAGTCTGATGAAAAGAAACACCTTGCTGACTGGCTTATGGACGGACAGAGTCGCAGATAGGCAGACAGTAATACAGGTTGAATGACAGACGGACGGACGGACGGATGTCCAAATGGACGGATAGACGGAGACGTCTTCTGGAAAAGGAGCGAAACCGATTTATTGATAAACGAATCACGATTGCAGATCGGAGCCTACCGACATCCAGAAAGACATGTTCTGTGATATAGTTGGAAGCAGATTCATGGACGGATAGATAGATGCTCAACGGCTTCGGTTTATGAAAACGTCTAACTCCATTGCAAGGCCACGCGGGGAGGAGAATCTAGTGAAATATCTCAAGGGAGGCTACTCTACCCGGCTTAACCACCCCTCTCACCACTAGGTTGCTACGTTGGCCTCCACTGACGGTAGCCAAGCACACACACACGCGCGCACACACACGCGCACACACACATGCGCGCGCACACACACACGCACGCATGCGCACGCACATACACACGCATGCACGCACAGACACATTCACTCATGTACAATTATGGTCATACAAAATTAACAGCTGTTCTTCTGCAGTTTGGAGTACGCAGGGACACATAATGAATGAATGGATGGTGTTATATGGCCTATCAGTCTTTGTAGGCTAAGGTCATTGATAACGAAAAATCACCCGTGCAGGTTAGAGTAAGAGGAAGTAAAATATCGATTTTCCTACTTATTCGACTCTTTGAATCGCGTTAGAGGACACAGCGGGTGTATACTTACCCCCAAGCCACAAAGAGGACAGACAGCATGTGGACC
>JAWQFJ010028284.1:0-10000 GCA_034096865.1 Theodoxus fluviatilis | reverse complement strand
CTCCACCTACCCCTCCACCTACCCCTCCACCTACCCCTCCACTTACCTCTTCACTTCCCCTCCACCTACCCCTCCACTTTCCCACCACTTCTCCTCCACGCATCGCTTCAAGCAGTAGAAAGAGAGGTTTTGTGTAAGTGCTGCCTGCCTATAATATTGACACCAGGCTTCCCTTGTCCCAGTGATGCATTTCGATGATGCATACATATAGCTAAGGAAGGTTTCAACCTTGAGCATATGTCTCGTCATTAGATTTGATGGAAAACCAGAAGGGCGACGACGACCACAATGACATTGACAACTCATTATGGTATGAACGTTTCAAAGTAGTAATAATAAAACTGTGAAACAGCTAGTAGTGACAGACCACATTTTGTTTACAATTCCAGTAGTACTGACTACAAGACGCACCGAGTATAGTCATCTCGGTGAAAAATCCTGAAAGGCTACATCTAATGTATTTTTCATCACTTTGAATGGAAGCCTTGGTCTTCAATTCCTTGCAGAGAAGTCGCATCTGAAACCCTTCGGGATGACTGAAATCTGGGCGAATGGACCTCTTTGTCTGGCAGGAAAGTCCCAAAGTCACACACACACACACACACACACACACACACACACACACACACACACACACACACACACCTTGAAGTCGTTCTGTGTACTCTGATGTCCTCCTTCCCTGAGGAGCAAGCGCCTTTTTGGCGTCCTGGTTACCATGGCAGATATGGCGGCCCTTCCCGTGGCGGCCCCAATCGCAGTTAGCGGAGATTGTCCCTGGATCAGACAGTCTGAGTCCCCGCTCGCATGCAGGCCTGGAGCTCTTGGATGAAGGCGGGGGTCGAAGGGGGCCATAAGCCTCCAATTACTGGAGTGTCTGTTCTGCCCTGCCTCTCTCTGCTGCTTGGCCTCGATCATGCTTTTTACACTTATTCCTGATCTTCGCCCGTACTTCTCTTGATCTGTCTGCTCGTGGCTCTTGCCCCTTTGTTCCTGATACAGTCTTTGCCAGTACTGCAGGGCTCTTGCCCCTTTGTTCCTGATACAGTCTTTGCCAGTACTGCAGGGCTCTTGCCCCTTTGTTCCTGATACAGTCTTTGCCAGTACTGCAGGGCTCTTGCCCCTTTGTTCCTGATACAGTCTTTGCCAGTACTGCAGGGCTCTTGCCCCTTTGTTCCTGATACAGTCTTTGCCAGTACTGCAGGGCTCTTGCCCCTTTGTTCCTGATACAGTCTTTGCCAGTACTGCAGGGCTCTTGCCCCTTTGTTCCTGATACAGTCTTTGCCAGTACTGCAGGGCTCTTGCCCCTTTGTTCCTGATACAGTCTTTGCCAGTACTGCAGGGCTCTTGCCCCTTTGTTCCTGATACAGTCTTTGCCAGTACTGCAGGGCTCTTGCCCCTTTGTTCCTGATACAGTCTTTGCCAGTACTGCAGGGCTCTTGCCCCTTTGTTCCTGATACAGTCTTTGCCAGTACTGCAGGGCTCTTGCCCCTTTGTTCCTGATACAGTCTTTGCCAGTACTGCAGGGCTCTTGCCCCTTTGTTCCTGATACAGTCTTTGCCAGTACTGCAGGGCTCTTGCCCCTTTGTTCCTGATACAGTCTTTGCCAGTACTGCAGGGCTCTTGCCCCTTTGTTCCTGATACAGTCTTTGCCAGTACTGCAGGGCTCTTGCCCCTTTGTTCCTGATACAGTCTTTGCCAGTACTGCAGGGCTCTTGCCCCTTTGTTCCTGATACAGTCTTTGCCAGTACTGCAGGGCTCTTGCCCCTTTGTTCCTGATACAGTCTTTGCCAGTACTGCAGGGCTCTTGCCCCTTTGTTCCTGATACAGTCTTTGCCAGTACTGCAGGGCTCTTGCCCCTTTGTTCCTGATACAGTCTTTGCCAGTACTGCAGGGCTCTTGCCCCTTTGTTCCTGATACAGTCTTTGCCAGTACTGCAGGGCTCTTGCCCCTTTGTTCCTGATACAGTCTTTGCCAGTACTGCAGGGCTCTTGCCCCTTTGTTCCTGATACAGTCTTTGCCAGTACTGCAGGGCTCTTGCCCCTTTGTTCCTGATACAGTCTTTGCCAGTACTGCAGGGCTCTTGCCCCTTTGTTCCTGATACAGTCTTTGCCAGTACTGCAGGGCTCTTGCCCCTTTGTTCCTGATACAGTCTTTGCCAGTACTGCAGGGCTCTTGCCCCTTTGTTCCTGATACAGTCTTTGCCAGTACTGCAGGGCTCTTGCCCCTTTGTTCCTGATACAGTCTTTGCCAGTACTGCAGGGCTCTTGCCCCTTTGTTCCTGATACAGTCTTTGCCAGTACTGCAGGGCTCTTGCCCCTTTGTTCCTGATACAGTCTTTGCCAGTACTGCAGGGCTCTTGCCCCTTTGTTCCTGATACAGTCTTTGCCAGTACTGCAGGGCTCTTGCCCCTTTGTTCCTGATACAGTCTTTGCCAGTACTGCAGGGCTCTTGCCCCTTTGTTCCTGATACAGTCTTTGCCAGTACTGCAGGGCTCTTGCCCCTTTGTTCCTGATACAGTCTTTGCCAGTACTGCAGGGCTCTTGCCCCTTTGTTCCTGATACAGTCTTTGCCAGTACTGCAGGGCTCTTGCCCCTTTGTTCCTGATACAGTCTTTGCCAGTACTGCAGGGCTCTTGCCCCTTTGTTCCTGATACAGTCTTTGCCAGTACTGCAGGGCTCTTGCCCCTTTGTTCCTGATACAGTCTTTGCCAGTACTGCAGGGCTCTTGCCCCTTTGTTCCTGATACAGTCTTTGCCAGTACTGCAGGGCTCTTGCCCCTTTGTTCCTGATACAGTCTTTGCCAGTACTGCAGGGCTCTTGCCCCTTTGTTCCTGATACAGTCTTTGCCAGTACTGCAGGGCTCTTGCCCCTTTGTTCCTGATACAGTCTTTGCCAGTACTGCAGGGCTCTTGCCCCTTTGTTCCTGATACAGTCTTTGCCAGTACTGCAGGGCTCTTGCCCCTTTGTTCCTGATACAGTCTTTGCCAGTACTGCAGGGCTCTTGCCCCTTTGTTCCTGATACAGTCTTTGCCAGTACTGCAGGGCTCTTGCCCCTTTGTTCCTGATACAGTCTTTGCCAGTACTGCAGGGCTCTTGCCCCTTTGTTCCTGATACAGTCTTTGCCAGTACTGCAGGGCTCTTGCCCCTTTGTTCCTGATACAGTCTTTGCCAGTACTGCAGGGCTCTTGCCCCTTTGTCCTGATACAGTCTTTGCCAGTACTGCAGGGCTCTTGCCCCTTTGTTCCTGATACAGTCTTTGCCAGTACTGCAGGGCTCTTGCCCCTTTGTTCCTGATACAGTCTTTGCCAGTACTGCAGGGCTCTTGCCCCTTTGTTCCTGATACAGTCTTTGCCAGTACTGCAGGGCTCTTGCCCCTTTGTTCCTGATACAGTCTTTGCCAGTACTGCAGGGCTCTTGCCCCTTTGTTCCTGATACAGTCTTTGCCAGTACTGCAGGGCTCTTGCCCCTTTGTTCCTGATACAGTCTTTGCCAGTACTGCAGGGCTCTTGCCCCTTTGTTCCTGATACAGTCTTTGCCAGTACTGCAGGGCTCTTGCCCCTTTGTTCCTGATACAGTCTTTGCCAGTACTGCAGGGCTCTTGCCCCTTTGTTCCTGATACAGTCTTTGCCAGTACTGCAGGGCTCTTGCCCCTTTGTTCCTGATACAGTCTTTGCCAGTACTGCAGGGCTCTTGCCCCTTTGTTCCTGATACAGTCTTTGCCAGTACTGCAGGGCTCTTGCCCCTTTGTTCCTGATACAGTCTTTGCCAGTACTGCAGGGCTCTTGCCCCTTTGTTCCTGATACAGTCTTTGCCAGTACTGCAGGGCTCTTGCCCCTTTGTTCCTGATACAGTCTTTGCCAGTACTGCAGGGCTCTTGCCCCTTTGTTCCTGATACAGTCTTTGCCAGTACTGCAGGGCTCTTGCCCCTTTGTTCCCTGATACAGTCTTTGCCAGTACTGCAGGGCTCTTGCCCCTTTGTTCCTGATACAGTCTTTGCCAGTACTGCAGGGCTCTTGCCCCTTTGTTCCTGATACAGTCTTTGCCAGTACTGCAGGGCTCTTGCCCCTTTGTTCCTGATACAGTCTTTGCCAGTACTGCAGGGCTCTTGCCCCTTTGTTCCTGATACAGTCTTTGCCAGTACTGCAGGGCTCTTGCCCCTTTGTTCCTGATACAGTCTTTGCCAGTACTGCAGGGCTCTTGCCCCTTTGTTCCTGATACAGTCTTTGCCAGTACTGCAGGGCTCTTGCCCCTTTGTTCCTGATACAGTCTTTGCCAGTACTGCAGGGCTCTTGCCCCTTTGTTCCTGATACAGTCTTTGCCAGTACTGCAGGGCTCTTGCCCCTTTGTTCCTGATACAGTCTTTGCCAGTACTGCAGGGCTCTTGCCCCTTTGTTCCTGATACAGTCTTTGCCAGTACTGCAGGGCTCTTGCCCCTTTGTTCCTGATACAGTCTTTGCCAGTACTGCAGGGCTCTTGCCCCTTTGTCCCTGATACAGTCTTTGCCAGTACTGCAGGGCTCTTGCCCCTTTGTTCCTGATACAGTCTTTGCCAGTACTGCAGGGCTCTTGCCCCTTTGTTCCTGATACAGTCTTTGCCAGTACTGCAGGGCTCTTGCCCCTTTGTTCCTGATACAGTCTTTGCCAGTACTGCAGGGCTCTTGCCCCTTTGTCCCTGATACAGTCTTTGCCAGTACTGCAGGGCTCTTGCCCCTTTGTTCCTGATACAGTCTTTGCCAGTACTGCAGGGCTCTTGCCCCTTTGTTCCTGATACAGTCTTTGCCAGTACTGCAGGGCTCTTGCCCCTTTGTTCCTGATACAGTCTTTGCCAGTACTGCAGGGCTCTTGCCCCTTTGTTCCTGATACAGTCTTTGCCAGTACTGCAGGGCTCTTGCCCCTTTGTTCCTGATACAGTCTTTGCCAGTACTGCAGGGCTCTTGCCCCTTTGTTCCTGATACAGTCTTTGCCAGTACTGCAGGGCTCTTGCCCCTTTGTTCCTGATACAGTCTTTGCCAGTACTGCAGGGCTCTTGCCCCTTTGTCCCTGATACAGTCTTTGCCAGTACTGCAGGGCTCTTGCCCCTTTGTTCCTGATACAGTCTTTGCCAGTACTGCAGGGCTCTTGCCCCTTTGTTCCTGATACAGTCTTTGCCAGTACTGCAGGGCTCTTGCCCCTTTGTTCCTGATACAGTCTTTGCCAGTACTGCAGGGCTCTTGCCCCTTTGTTCCTGATACAGTCTTTGCCAGTACTGCAGGGCTCTTGCCCCTTTGTTCCTGATACAGTCTTTGCCAGTACTGCAGGGCTCTTGCCCCTTTGTTCCTGATACAGTCTTTGCCAGTACTGCAGGGCTCTTGCCCCTTTGTTCCTGATACAGTCTTTGCCAGTACTGCAGGGCTCTTGCCCCTTTGTTCCTGATACAGTCTTTGCCAGTACTGCAGGGCTCTTGCCCCTTTGTCCCTGATACAGTCTTTGCCAGTACTGCAGGGCTCTTGCCCCTTTGTTCCTGATACAGTCTTTGCCAGTACTGCAGGGCTCTTGCCCCTTTGTCCCTGATACAGTCTTTGCCAGTACTGCAGGGCTCTTGCCCCTTTGTCCCTGATACAGTCTTTGCCAGTACTGCAGGGCTCTTGCCCCTTTGTCCCTGATACAGTCTTTGCCAGTACTGCAGGGCTCTTGCCCCTTTGTTCCTGATACAGTCTTTGCCAGTACTGCAGGGCTCTTGCCCCTTTGTCCCTGATACAGTCTTTGCCAGTACTGCAGGGCTCTTGCCCCTTTGTCCCTGATACAGTCTTTGCCAGTACTGCAGGGCTCTTGCCCCTTTGTTCCTGATACAGTCTTTGCCAGTACTGCAGGGCTCTTGCAAAAAGATTTTTTGGCCCCCCCTCCCCCCCCCTCTCTCTCTCTCTCTCTCTCTCTCTCTCTCTCTCTCTCTCCCCCTCTCTCCCCCCCCCTCCCCTCTCTTTTTTAATTACATCTTTATAGTAGCGTGCTGTATCGAGGCTGACCTTCACACTGACTTTCATCTGTAAAACCCGTCCTTTTGTCTTGCCCATGGTCGCAGTTGTCAAATTTTACCTTACCCTGAATGAATGAAGTTGCCATCCTCGAGTCGCAGGTGTGGAAAGGAATGCTTTGCCAACTGGCTTATTTTCTTCGCAGTGTCTCCTTTGGTGTGTAGTCTTAACTCGTTCAAGACGAACACCCCAAATCGGGGATCGGCAGTGCACAAGTGTGGAAGACCATTGTCTCTTTTAAGGGATTCAAACTTTTAAAATCGATACAGTCGACCATTGTTTACAATAAACTCTAATAAGTTCCATTAGCAGTAGTTTTTTTAAGAAGTTTTTTTCGTTGCATTTTTGGGGGTAAAGCTTAGAAATAGGCCATTTTGTACCCATCTACAGCATATTGGACTACACCACTTGAATGAGTTCGCTTCTGTATAATAATGTCAGGGAAATCCAACGAAATGACAACATGACATATTGAGACACTCCTTATCACTCCACGCCATCATCTTCGCAAGTGCCATAATCTCCAAGGATGACGGATCATGATGACCAGGCTTTCATGGCCTGCAGGACATCGGTCAAACCTTTAGCAACGCTCTGTCCAGTTCTTCCTTTCATCTATGTCAGGCCTAGTCTTACAGCACGGTGGATAGCAAGGGATGACCTCCTTGCAACCTCTGCTACACTCAAGCCAACACAAACCCAAGAGGATAGGATGCTGTTTGCAGGGAATAGCAAGGGAGGGGAAATGGGGATACTAAGGAGAGATGAGGGGAAAGGCCTTAGGGAAGGACTGTATGGGGATTAGAGGGGTAGGGTGGGGGAGTAGAGGAGAGCGGGCATGCAAGATGAAGATTGAGGACGTTGGGAGATGGAGACAGAGGAGAAGAAGGGGCAAGGGTTAAAAGGTAGAGACAAGAAAGAGAATGTGAGTGAGGAATATTGGGGGTGGCCTGGTGAGAAGGGGATGAAGGTAAAGGGGAAGGAAAGATGAAGATGGGCTGTAGGAGAGTGAGATATGATGGTAGACCACAGAAGGGGGCCAGGGGACAAGAAGTGAGCGTGCTACTCAGAGGGTTGGGGGGTGGATGGGGGGCGGGGGGTGGATGGGGGGCGGGGGGTGGATGGGAGGTTGGGAGGAGTCGTAATAGGGGGAAGGGGGTTAAAGGAACAGAAAATAAGGTTAGAGACAGGGTGACGCGGAAAAGAGAGGCGTGAGGGTAGTAAGCGGAGATCAGGAGAGAGAGAAGAAGGGGGTGGGGGCGATGGAGAGGAGGCTGGGAGAGAGGGGTCGTCAGGGTTGCGGATGCTGCTTGAAAGCAGGGATTTGTAAGTGTGATGGATCACCTGTGACCTCGCTTCATCATCTTCATGATCCTTATGTGGCCATTCTGGCATCTCTCTCTCTCTCTCTCTCTCTCTCTCTCTCTCCCTCCCTCCCTCTCTCTCTCTCTCTCTCTCTCTCTCTCTCACTTGGAAGCTCGCCTCAGAATCAGCTTAGCCCCATTGATATTTTATTGAACTGTTTTACTAATCTCAGCACATCAAAGACCACGCTCTGACGATGCAGGCGTTTTTATGGGTCTCGAAACCCCCCAACCCTTCCTCCATCTCCCCCTTGACCCTGTGAACTGTGGGTGCCACAATCTGCTCCCACTCTCTGTGATCTTTTCCATAGTCCTTCCCTTCTCTGCGTAATACTTTCAATCTGCCTCTAGGGCGATGGCTTGGGCCCTGCATGTGGTTGTGATTTGAGGGAGCTATGTGGGAGGAGTACCGGGTAGTGAGGTGAAGTCGTTGGGGAAATGGGTGGGAAAGGGGAGGTGGGAGGGGGGGGGGGGGGTGTTGGTGGAGGGAGAGGGAGAGGTTTGGATATTACAGCCGTCCCATTAAGTCACTCCAAAACGTCACCTCTCCCTCCCTTACGCTCTGTGGCCAGGCCAGGGACTTGATTGTTTGGTTGGCGTGTATAAAAGCTCCACTCACTGGCCTAGATTCCTGTTGTATTTACTCTTTGTGAGTGGCTGAACACTCGGTGATCGTCGTGAATCATCTTCTGAACATTTATTTCCTTGCAGCACCTTCTTATGTTTGTCTAGATTGCGCACTAAATCTCCCCAAAAGTGCCACTTGCCAACTGCTTCCCCATGGTAGTCTGGGTGAGTTCGTGGTTGAGAAGAGAGAGGAACAGATGAACTGTTAGAAACTATTATGGAAGTTTAGATAAGCGAAAGATCATGGTGACCTTCATGAGAGTCGCGTCAACTGAACACTAACGGTATCTTATTCCTGTCGTCGAATCTCTGCCATCCTCATTCATACGTCCATACTTACTCAATCCAAACTAATCGCATAGCCATACATAAGGTCTTTTCCCCATTCCATTACAATGCATGCAACAGCATGCATTTCCATAGAGTGACTTACCAAGTCTCCATGCCTTCCGAGAAATATATTATTTCTTGCTTGGCCTCAGTGGCCCTGTGGGATTACCAGGGCGTTTTAGCGTCACACGGGCAGGCGCTGTGGGAAGTCCCCAGACACGCCTGCCTGGTTGGGGAGTAAAATGGGCGCCTGGTGTAAGTGGGAAATGGCTCCATCACAGGAAGCGTCCTTTCCCTCCTGCAGATGTCACGTCTGGCTGTCAACCGGTGGACCACAAGTAGCCAGGGAGTTTGAAGCTGTGGATGAGGAATATGGGATGCGGGACGTTAGACTAGAGGGGCAAGTGAGATGGAATATGTAGAGGCCAAGGACTACTAAAGAGAAGGACTTGCAAAGCTTAGATTCAGCGCAGCTAGCAAAGGCCAACGCGATTCGAGCTGGCAGGCAGCTGAGATCTATTTTTAGCAAAACATCACACGGGTTGCGAGTAGTAATATACTGTAAAAAAATAAATAAATATATTTCGATTATTTTACTCCAAAAGCCCATGTACTGTTTCACATTGTTATGAAAGTGTTTCAAATAAAGTTAAATGACACTAAAAGACTCTGTTAAGAGATCACGGTTTCTTCAAGTGTGGACTATTTTGCAACTCACAAACAAGTAGTTCGATCTACACTGAAATGGCGGCCCGCGAAGTACGTCTGCTCGTAGCATTAAGTGTTTTGATTGTGTACGTCTGCTTGTAGCAAGTGTTTTTTTTCTCAGAATGCCGACGAAGTGTGGTGTAGTTAACTGCAAAGGTAACTATAATGCAGCAAATAAGTGTAGAGTTTTCAAAATTCCCAAGAATGAAGAGGAGAGGAACAGGTGGCTTGCTGTGTTGCCTCAACGCAAGAACTTTTCCATCGACCCAGAGAAGTTTTTCGTTTGCGAGAGACACTGGCCAGCGGATCACCAAACTGTGAAAATTCCTGGAGGAACACGACCTGCCAATCCGCCTAGCATCTTCGATGTACCATACCAGCTTCTTGCTTGCCGACTCCCAAACCAGCTCCTCGGCGATCGATTCAAGAAGATCGACAGCTCGAGTATTTCATGAAAAAAGACAAAGATCACTTCAATGGAACACTTTCACCCTGAGAAGCAGTTGAAGGAGAAATATGACAATGTTATTATTTCTAGATCCTCCGACAGATTTGTCTGTCTTTTCATGACAGAGGACTGCAGTGACTGTAAATTGACAGTTGTAGTTGAGAATAAGCGGACCATGTGCTCCCCTCTTGTTCTCTCTGCCTACAAGTCTGGAGTCAAGGTTCCATTTGGAAAAATTCTAAACCCCAACAATGGATTAACCTCATATTCCATGTTTCATGAAGCAGTTCACTTTGCACACAACGTGTACAAGCTTCCTCTGAGTGAGGTGCTGAGGAAAGTAGTAACTCTGCTTCAGGCCCAAGAGGTGCAAGACAGCAAGAAGGCAAAGAAATTAGACTTTCTGATCAACAACCTGAAGTTACTTGGAGACAAACAGTACACAGCCGCCGACTACTGCTTTGCAGTCGAGTCATCTCTCCCTTGATGCCTGGTCTGCACTGAGTTGTAC
>JAWQFJ010028283.1:0-34148 GCA_034096865.1 Theodoxus fluviatilis | reverse complement strand
ACATAACGCCAATGCATGATCTCAGGTTGCTCATTTCCAAACCCGTGCTGCCCGATGATTTTAGCCTCGTCTAGTTTGGTGCTAAAAAGGCAAGTTTGCGTGCTTAATGCATGTCCATTAAGGGAAAACAAGGGAGTATGGTGGCACACACATGTGTGTGTGTGTTACAAGTGGCGGACTTTTTCACGATGAAAGTACTGTATGTCTTCCCCTGCACCCCCCAATGTCGCTTTTACCTACTCTTCTACACTCGGCACGTACCTTCCGTCCAAATAGTTAACAATGTGTATGTAAGATTATGATGTGCAGCACAAAATAGACGCCTACCGGGAAAATGGCAGCATTGACATCGAGACACGAATGGAAACCCGAGTTGTCCTTGCCACTGAACCCTACTCGCATGAGAAAAGTAGTTGCGACCCAGGTGCTCTTGCATGGTCTGTTTCTTGCTCTCCGTGTTGCGCATCCTCGCACAATTATCCATTGACGTTCTTCAAAGACCTATCTCTAATAACAGCCAAACGTATTCTGTGCTTGGTGAAATTTTCTAGATTTTTTTTCTTCATAACCTCCTCGCGTTTCAACCAATACGCTCACCCATTCATGGCTAGAAAAACAAGGCACTTACTTGCATCACGTCCCAGTTGAGGACTGCAAATCCATTGAGTGATGACTGGGCTGAGAAACCTCGTTGTCTGAAAGACGGTGTATGGGAGGGGGCCGTTACAACTCGCTTCGCTTTTGGTCTGTCCCTAGCCGTACCGTCTGTTAGCAACGCTCTCTCTCTCTCACACACACACACACACTAATGATAACATGTTTAATACCAAATGTTATGTTCAGCATCTCATGAAAAAAATTAACAGCAATTTGTCCTGCACTGCCCAGCATACGAAGACCAGCTACTCTCTACAAGAGCCACGCCCTATGTGGGCTTTATTTTAGGCATTCAGATGAAGAGAGGAAGCTACCGACTCAGAGATGAACGACTCATTCTTTCTACAGAATGCACCTTGCGATACCGAAGCGAAGCTCTCCAATTGTTTTTTCAACATGTTGGCTGTATCTTGTACTGTTTCCAATAGTAATGGACCATTGGTCTGCACAATAAACTAATTTGCGCGAGCTATCTCTCTCATATATGCATTTATTTTACATATACCAAAGACTATTATTACAATTATTACATCTTTGCATATACTTACAAATAAACTGATTTGCGTGCGCTCTCTTTCTCTCTCATATATCTATTTTACATGAACTCACAACTGAACCAGATGAAATAAGTTTTGAAACAAGCCATTCGTGATTGTAGTACTTTATTCTTTATACAGCACGAAATACATTTCTATGAATCAACATGGTTACACAGTAGCAAGCAAGGATACGCAATTACACAAAATATATTCAATGTCTTGACTAGTATATTGCAAAAGTCATGATCAAAACAGACAGAAATTTTGCCGTTTTGGCATAATACAGATTTAATGTAATTGTCAGACTTTTTGTTTTGACTAAAAATAAAATCCAACATTTCACTTTCATAAGACACTATTAATTGGGTAACTCCCATTGTAAGAGGACAGTGGTCTACGTCATTTTTCTGAAAGTCATATGCAAAAAGCACAACTGATCCAGGCATTCTTGAGCCAGGATGAATACTATTACAACGTATCTACATTCACATTGCAGTCCACGCACATATGCAAATATGTGTACATAGACATTGAATTTAGAAATTCAATCCAGCTTAGGCAAGACATTAAATTCTGGCTTAATTAAGCACTACACAAGAGTGAAGAACAGTATTTATGGTCACTTCAGAAAAACTAGGACCAATAGGTCGCAACAAGAACATCGACAGACTACATTGCAAGACACACCTTTTCCGGTGATAAATTGAGGGGTTCTCCAACAACTTGAATCGTGATCATATTTTGGGTACTGCACGCAAGGCTTATTTGAAAATATCGTGCTACTTGCTTTGTCACTATGGTCGAATGTGTCAGTGCAACCCGATTGTGTCCAGGAGAAAAAGATTATGTCAGTAACAACTCGACACTGATTCGAGATCAAAGCCATCACAAATTGTTTTGAATAGTTTCAAGGAATAAGAAATGTATTAAATGAAAAACGTTTCAACAGATTTTCAAAATGACACAAAGAGACTGAGTTTTTGCAAATTGATTAATGCGATCAATGGATGGATGGAGTTTTACGGCCTATCAGCCTTTGTAGGCTATATAAGGCCAGTAACCACAAAAATCACTAGAACAGTTTCAAATAAGCATAAGACAAGATGTCCCTATTTATTCGCCTCTTACGAATCGTGTAGGGAGACAAGGTGAGTCTATTTTACCCCCTACCCACAGGGGGATGATTAATGCGACTGAAATCACTACAGGCATTATGTAACAAAACAAACTGATAATGTAATCTACATTATGTTATTGTAAAAATATATACATTTTCCCTCACGTCTTCTACCAATATACGAGTCCGAACAGACCAGTAGCAAACTTATTGTTGATAATTTTATTTGGAGACAATTATGTACATGCCAAAATTAAATTAAAAACCGGCTTAGATGTCGGGACAAATTCAGAGCACAAACCTGCAGTCTTGCAGAATCAATATGGATGACGGAGATAAGCCGAACATTTTCCTTCATATCATCTTCCTCACTTGTCTTCTATTAGAGCCCACCCCCTCAACCAATATTATCCCCAGTTTTATGCCACCATTTAACCATGTTCATTGGAAGATGTGCGCACACGTTGGATCTTTTAGAAAGGCCCAAACAGATTGTGTGTACTTCAAACAGACGTTAGCACAAGTAAAGAGCAGAGATGAAAACGGCTGAGAGGAAAGAGGCCGGGGTCCAGGGGCTGCAGGGGCAACACCCCGCTGGAGGGTCCAGCCCCCCGGGCAAAAACATTTTTCAGCAATGTTAGGGGGCTTAGAAGCAATTTCCTGGCATTTAAAGCACATTTTGTCAACAGAAAGGGAAATGGTAAATGAGATGAAGTATCTGCTTGTAACTTGTACTGAATGTTTCACTTTTAACCAAGTGATGTGTGTGTGTGTGTGTGTGTGTGTGTGTGTGTGTGTGTGATGGTTAAAATTAGCATGACTGCTGAGCTGAGAATCGTGAAGTGCATCATGGCAAATGCCATAGGCCTATGAAAATAATATCTCTCTATAGATACTCATCCTATTGAGAGGGAGAGGAGTGCCATTGTTCTCTTAGTGTCAGATCCACGTTTGGATGCTACCAGTGTCTCTCGCCACCTCTGATTCGCTAGAAGGCACTCCGCCTATGTTTCAAATCTAATCTCGCTCGGTGGACCTGACGAAGACTCACATATTAAACACACACACACACACACACACACACACACCACCCCACCCCATTTTCTCAACGGATTTACATGAATCACGCGGATGACCAAATAAGCGGAAAATCGGCGGAAGATTTACATCTCTGAAAGAGAAAAAAACAACCTCCGAGTACCCACATCCAAGTCATGGAGGATCTGCAATCCACCTCAAAAGGCCAACCCTACCCAATCCCTACCCTCTCTACCAGCTCCTACTCATCCAATAAGCGGCATATATGGACCCAATGATTCAGCATGCGGTACTTCTAAGCACCTCGCTCAAAGAGCCAACCCAAATCAAGTTGCTCTACCAACCCCAATTCATCAAACAAGAAGCTGTATTGGACTTATCATTTCAGAATACCTCAAAACAGGATTCCCAATACCGTCTGGTATTGTTGCATTTCTTACTCTTAAGCCAGTACTTGTGTGCAGTTAACTGTATTAAAGGACTTTTCATTCCAGTGATATGACTAGATGACCAGGTTGCAGCACTGCTACAATGCTTATGTGATTTACTAACCGATGTGTACTCGATGCTCACTGAGCACACATTTCCTTGCAGTTTCTACTCCAGCATGCTGTATAGAGACTCTGGGGAAGTTTAATGATGGGCAGCAACTGGTCTTAATTTATACGACCATAGTACTAAGGTGGTGACAAAGGGATGTGAAGCATATTTATTTGTTTTGGAGATACGAACGAAAGGGAACTTGAATGTCTGGTATGATTAAAAAGAGCTGAAACCAGCCTCAACACGATCAATCTTTTTTCTGCTTCTTTAATTTCTTTACATAGAACGGAGGACAACGAGCACAATATGGGCAACAAAGTAAAAACCCAAACCAGTCCTGATCTGCTGATGTAGCAAGCTGCTCCATGATGCAATGTCTTTCAAGACGGAAACAGTAAAAATATATAGGAATACTTCTTCATGACTCTCACTCACACACAACCGCAGAGCTCGAGACAGGCACCACCAACTTCGAAGCAGACTGCTGGCTAGCTACTGCAAAATAGCGACGGCACAGAGCCGCCTCTACATGTACATCGACATGTACGGTATAGGTAGACCAAGCCAAACCTCACAGCCTGTCACACAGATGTAATTCCCCTCACCATTGACAGCATGTCAGTTTACCAGGAATACTTTTCTGTGGGTATACCCACTATATCAATCCATCATTAACACATCAATGATCATTATCAGGCTGTTATTACGTCTCCTAACAACTGACAAACAAAACAGCAACACAATAAGAATAACAGGAAAAGACGAACATTCTTTAAACAATATCAAAACCAGCATTCCTTTAGAATCTCCCCCCACAACGTCCCCAGCCCCAACCAAGTGTGGTTCACCTTAATATCCATGTCATCACCCAGCGATAGCGTCTTCTGTGATACCTGAAGGCCAGGATAGCCCACCATCATACAAGGCAACAAAATGGAAACGAAGAACTGCATCATAGTACCGGTTTCTAAGTTACTCAAAGCAGCTTTTATGGCAATTTTTTGGTGGTGGTGGTGGTGGTGGTGGTGGTGTGTGTGTGTGTGTTTTTTCAGCAGACAATGCAAATAACCTATTGGGAGAATTAATGGTAATGCAGATTCCAACAGGTCACCCCTCACATCAACAAGTGTCACAAACTAGCGCAAAAGTAGCTCCTCTCTGCATAGTGTCTTGGCAGAATTTCCAGTTCCTTATTCTTTGTACATCACTGTAATACAAGCTCTTACGTCTATGTAGAAGGTTTGGAGTATACGTCTGCATTGCCTATACTGCATAAAAGTTGGAAGGGAAGGGAAGTTCCTGAAAATACTTTTTTTATTTTACTTTGGCACGTCGTAGACGTTGAATCAAAGCTAATGCAGTCATACAGAGGGGTAGGTGCATCGTGGATGTTCACCAAGTATCATTCACACACAGAATTACACTTATGGACAGATTTACGACAGAGAGTTGAAGCCCGTATAAAATAATATTGTCAAGATATTTAAATAAAACCAGATTCTTCCCGTCCCAGGGATAGAACCATGGCACTGCGCCTCGCACATCGTCCAACTCCAAAAACAAAAGACAGGGTTTAAAAAGCGAGCATTACCTAGTTTTTTGGAAGGAGCACTTCGCCAGCCTCCTCAACGGCACACCTGTTGGAAACCCTCCCATGGTTGAGGAAGGAGAGGACCTTGATGTCAGTCTGGACCCAATCTCCAGAGCAGAAGTGGTCAGCGCCATCAAGAAGATAAAGAATGGGAAGGCCCCAGAACCAGACAACATCCCACCTGAGGCCCTGAAGGCAGATCCTGGAGCCACAGTGGACATCATGATCGGCCTGCTGCAGGAAGTCTGGGAGAGGGAGGAAGTGCCGGAAGAATGGAAGACCGGACACATTATCAAAATCCCAAAGAAAGGAGACCTCAGCAACTGCCAGAACTGGAGAGGAATTCAGCTCCTGTCACTCCCGGGAAAAGTCTTCACCAGGGTGATCTTCGAGAGAATCAAGGAGGCCGTCGACACCAGACTGAGGGAAGAGAAAGCAGGATTCCGAGCTGGGCGTTCCTGCACTGACCAGATAGCGACCTCAGGATCATCATTGAACAGTCGCTGGAGTGGCAGTAACCACTCTATGTCAATTTTCTGAACTTCAAGAAAGCCTTTGACATGGTGGACAGGGCAACCATCTGGAGAATATTTTGACACTATGGAATCCCTCAGAAGATCGTCAGCGTAATCCAGAACCTCTATGAAGGCACCAGCTGCAGAGTTGTGCACAACACTGACCTGTCGCCGCCATTTGACGTCAACACCGGAGTGAGACAAGGATGTCTCCTTTCTCCTTTAATCTTCTCCCTGGTGATCGACTGGGTGATGAAGACTGTTACGGACAACCACGAGACATTCAGTGGACACTCAATGGCAAACTGGAAGACTTGGACTTCGCAGACGACATCGGCCTCCTGTCACACACCCATGGGCACATGCAAGCAAAGACGGAGAGGCTGCACGACATTGCCAAGACAACAGGACTGGAGATCAACGTCCCCAAGACCAAGAGCCTCCGAGTGAATGCCTCCAGGGAAGCTCTTATCACCATTGATGGTCAAGCCATAGAGGACATCGACTGCTTCCCGTACCTGGGCAGCATGGTCAGCAAGACTGGAGGGACAGATGAAGATGTGAGAGCCAGGATAGGCAAAGCATGACACGCCTTTGTCACCCTGAAACCAGTGTGGAGAAACGAGAGCCTCAGCCGTCACACCAAGCTGAGGATCTTCACCACAAACGTTAAATCTGTGCTGCTCTTCGGGTCTGAAACCTGGAGACGTAGCAAGAGCATTGGCCACAAGCTAGAAGTCTTCATCAATACCTGCCTCTGCCAGATCTTTTGTATCAGATGGCCAGAAAGAATCTCCAACAAAGAACTCTGGCAACGTACCAGGCAGGAGCCGATTGTCAACACCATCCAAAGAAGGAAATGGAAGTGGATCGGGCACACCCTGCACAGAAACGATGCCAGCATTCCACGCCACGCCTTGGATTGGACTGGAACCCCCAGGGTAAAACGGAAGCGTGGTAGACCAGCACTGAACTGAAAAAGAACCCTACAAGCAGAGCTGAGGACAGTCTGGATGACCTGGGGAGAGGTGAAGAGGGCAGCCCAAGACAGACAGAGGTGGAGATTTGCAGTGGAGGCCCTTTGCTACGACAGGGACACCATAACTATATATATCACAAGAAAAGTAGGTGTCCATTAATTTTTTACTCACATGCGAAGCAAAAGTGACTCTATGTACTCACCCGTTTCGTCCGTCTAGGTGGCCGTTTAAAACTTTAACGTTGGATTTTTCTCTGAGACTAAGATTTATTTTAGTTCTAGTGCAAGACGTTAGGTTGAGTTGTATTTCTGTGGCATTAGAAACGCTAACTTTACGAGTTTGAAAATAAACCTGTATGCATTAGCCGATTCATCTGTAATTGTTCCCCTCTGTGGTAACAGTAGTTTCATGTGATTTTGGTCTGTTTTGTTGCAATGCAACATGATAGTCACATGTTATGATGCTACTTTTAATTATTATTTTTGTGTGTGGTAATTATTGGCAAGTAAATAGGCATTAATCACTTTCATCTTAGCAAGTTTTTGTATAGATCTACTTTGTCTGTGAATTGTTCTAGCACAGTTAATTGTAATCTGAAATGATATAAAATGACATCATTTCATGTGACTGCAGTTCATAGGTAGTTTGAGAAAAAAAAATCAGACTGTAATTATATTATTTATGTATATGTTACAGAGCTAGAATTGTCAACACAACACTCCATTGTCCAGACTAGATTGGTGGTGCTACTGAACACAACTCGGTCTAGAACAAGGTAAGGCCTCATAAAGATGTTTGTCATTCATTGATCATGAATAACTTTCTTCCCTCTACTGTGTACACTGAAGGTGTCATATCCAGACAGCTTCTCCTTTTAAATATTCATTGACGGCCCCACCCCTCCCTTTTTTCCCAACATGGTGTAATGCGAGTTGCATTTTAGTTTTTAACAGATTTGAGAATGGCAAGTGACCTCCGGATTTCTGCACGCCTTTTCACCAAGAAAAAATGTGTGGCGCAAATGGAGGCAGGTTGTGCACCCACAACAGAGCAACAGCAGCCATCTGCAGCCGACGATGGCCTGAGCTCAGCAGAGCTCAGCAGCCAAGAAGCAGCGTTGCTACAGAGAGCGTCTGAAGGCAGACCCTGAAAAACACAAAGTCTTCATGCAAAAGAACAGAGAACGAATGGCAGCAGCAAGGGAGAAGATGACCCCGGCAGAAAAAGCTCGCCTACTGGAGATGTCAAGAGTGCGAGTTCAGAGGTGCCGCGCCAAGAAGAAGGAGGAGGGCCTGCCGTTGAACAAACCAAAACTGATGACAAGGGCAACACGAGAGGTGGAGAGAGAAAAGGCCAGAGCTCGAAAACGGAAGTCAAGAGATAACATGACACCCCAGAAGAGAGCGGCCATCAACAAGAAGCAGCGAGATGCGCGCGCAATGAAGAAAGCAGATGCGCTATTGACAGCTGCAGGATCCATGCCGACAGAATCATTGCCCTCGACTACATCTGGCTTCTCGCTGAAAGACGCCCAGTTTATGCAAACTCACGGTCAGACAGGCAGCGTAAGCTGCTGGCATTGGAAGCAGACTAGCAGTTCCGTACATGTCAGTTGGACAAATCTGCACCAAGAAAACCCTGCATCTCTGACTGAGAGATGGCACGGGCATACCCCCGGCAGGAACATCTTGATCTGGTAACTATTACCACTTGGAGAATCGAAGCAACAGCAAAGGAATGTATTCTGCAAGTTCAATGGAGGCAGCTGGGGCTTCAAACACAGGCTCTTCTCCTCTCAGTAGAAAGAGTAAATCGCACTCTTGAAAATGTTTATAATCCATCACTGCTTTGGTATGACAGCACTGGCACGAAAACTGACACATACAAAATTCCAACTGGCAATTTCAAACTGACTGCGTATGGTCTGGCATCCACAGAAATGAACAGCTGACAAGATACTTTCCAGCAGCCTGCAAACTCTCATCAGTTCAGATGCTCAGCTGCACAACTAGGCCACAAAGCACCCAATTGCCTTGGAAATAAATGAACAGTATTTGTACTGCTATGAGTGTGACGACAGAGACATCTGTTCCTCGAAACCCATACCATGTGATAAATGTCGTTTGTGGCCTTTACACCACAATCTTATTTACCCTGGTTCTTTGTTGTTTTGTTTTCTTTTGTTCTCCTGAATGAAAGTTTATTGTTATTGCAGTTTGCCATAATGTTAGCAATATAAGACAAATGTTTATCTATCTGTAAAGATGTATTTTTAGCTTTGATTATAATTGCCCTAAATGGACCCAACCGACCTCTGGTTTGGGATAGCTTGGATCTTTCAGGGTTGTGTGCATGCTTTTCTTGCGGTGCATTCCCATACCAATAAAACTGCTGGATTCAAACGTTACGCATAATTTAAGTGCCTTACGGAAGATTATGCTCTGCCTGTTGTTTTTTTTAATGGACATTCTAACTGAATGATGGGTTTACTTGAGGACTTTTGCTGCACATAATCCTGTGAAAGCATTACCCTCGAGAAGAATGGATTCAATATGGCATTTATCTTACTTGCAGACACCCAACAAGTTCCTGCTGCCCTCAGAGCTGCCCCCAAGTCCAGATGAGACTAAATCAGAGCGAATCTATCAAGCTTTTACCCATCAACAGTTGCACTGATGATTACAGAAAATAATTGATTTTAAAATTATACATCGTATATATTTATTGCACATTTTTGCAATGTCCACTCATTTGTTTAGAGGGTCTCACACTGAACCATTAACTTCTAAACTCTATAGAAGTTTAATGAATTATTTTTCGTGTTACCAGCTGTGCAATATTCGAGTACCTTAATTTAGTCTTTATATTGGGTCTTAACATTACTATTATCATTATTTTAACTCATTCGCGGCGCGTATGAGCCTACGCGCCGAACGTAGTCGTTCGCGGTGCGTAGGCTCAATTGACCCTACCACTTTAGCATATCCCCCCCCCCCCCCCCCTTACAACAAGGAAAATATGGTCTGTGTATTTGCAGACCCGGACAACAGGAACTACGGAGCCTTCGGCTACATCGGCCTGCTGGGCCTGCTGATCAGCAGAGTGTAGTTCTCAAGGTCGTTTACTGCGTCGTTGGGTCATTCGCGGTGGCGCGCTTGCAGACGATGCAGAAGCTGTAGGACGCTTGGACGGTGAGGTTGTCCGCTGCTCATCGGGACAAAGACTTTCGCACATCCCTCTGTAACTGCCGCAAGGGCAGTTAATTGTTTATACAAATGAATTCCCTCCCCTTGATGGGAATTATTTTTCTTCTTCTTACGCATTGAACCAGTCTAACGTGCTGGATATTTGGGTTGCATAGATCTGCGTCACTAATGAGATCACGTCACGGAGTTATGAAGCAAGAGATTTTAGAGAAGAACACACTGATAAGCTTCCTGCCTCTTTAAGAAGTTTCAGATGGACAACGAGGTATGTTTGTTCAAATTAGCCCTTGTTTTTCCCTGTGATGTTACTGCTCGAACATGTTTTGCTTATGAACTCGAATTCGTCACGAGTTTCTTATGGTGTCATTTTGTTCATTTTTCAGTTTTAACGGTGTAATTCCAAATAAAGACGGATGGATGGTATATGACACCAGTCTCAGCGTTGGTCTGGAAACAAAATACGGAAGAGAGGCTGGGATGTGTGGAAATACTCGCGGAGTGACTTCTAGGGACATCTCGTATATATTGGCGCTGGCCATCACCACAGCCACCGGTTGACATGCCTAAGTTTTGCATCCCTTATGGTTGCAAGTCGAGTACGAAACTAGGAGGTTTGCGGTTTCACAGAATACCATGGAAAGACAAGAATCGCGCCAAGATTTGGGTTGATTTCCTTGTATCCAAAGGAACAGACCGCAATCGAATCAATGCCAACAGTCGGCTTTGTTCCAGACACTTTCGACAGGGTGAAGCCGATCCATCCGTAGTGTCGTCACACAGTGATGTATCAGACTGTCCATGGTCTGATTTACAAGGTGGGCTTGGAGTTGAACTTGAACTCAACCAAGAGGGCAGTGATGCTTCATTTTCAATGCATCCAAAGAGAGAGATTTGACGTCAGTGATCTGAAGTCGAAGTCGAGCCCGCTGCGCCAGCTTGACCCATTTCTTCATGAAGATGGCCTGCTGCGAGTTGGATGCAGAATCAGGAAGACCTCAGAACTCTATGGCATGAAACACCCCTTGATCCTGCCCCAAAACAGCCATTTGTCTCACCTCATCGCTGCACACCAACATATAAAGACGGCCCACCAAGGTCGTAGCCTGACAATGAACGCGATCCGCTCTGCTGGATATTGGATCCTGGGATGCAGAAGAGTTGTCTCGTCACTTATCAACAAGTGCACAACCTGCATCAGACACCGTGGAAAAGCCAAGGGCCAAAAGATGGCTGACCTCCCAGAGGAAAGAGTAGAGCCATCTCCGCCATTCACCTACTGTGGAATAGACTGTTTCGGACCCTTCACTGTGAAGGAAGGGCGTAAACAAGTCAAGCGATACGGACTTTTAATCACATGCTTGGCCATGAGAGCAGTACACATTGAAGTACTCGATGACATGACAACAGATGGTTTTATGAACGGCCTCAGATGCTTCATCGCTCTCAGAGGCAAGGTTCGAACGATACGCTGCGACCAAGGCTCAAACTTCATTGGGGCGAAACATGAACTGAAAGAAGAGCTGAAGAAGATGGACCACAAAACAGTTGCATCTCGATTGCTTGAGCTGGACTGCGAATTCAAGCTTATCCCCCCCTCATCCAGCCACATGGGTGGAGTTTGGGAAAGACAGATACGCACCATCCGCAACGTCCTTACAGGCATTCTAGATAACTGCACTGCTAGACTCGACACATCCTGCCTAAGAACACTGATGTACGAGGCGATGGCTATCGTCAATAGCAAACCATTGACTGTGGAAAATCTTGAAAGAGCAGATGGCCCACTGCCCCTGACGCCCAACCATGTCCTAACCATGAAGTCTGGCATTGTCATGCCTCCTCCTCCTGGAGTCTTTGAGAAAGCAGACCTGTACCTGAAGAAGCGATGGCGGCGAGTGCAGTACCTTGCAGACACTTTCTGGACCAGATGGAAGAAGGAATACCTGCAAACTCTGCAGACCAGAAGCGTTTGGCGACAAGAACAGGACAACATCCGGGAAGACGACATTGTCATACTCCAAGACGATGGGATCTGCAGGACTGACTGGAAAACAGCGAGGGTTGTGGAAACCTTTCCCGGCGATGACGGGCTTGTCAGAAGGGCGAAACTGCTGATGGCGACCTCTGAACTTGACGAACATGGCAAACCTCAGTACCAGAGGACCTACCTGGAACGACCGGTGCACAAACTGATTGTGCTCCTCCCAAAGGATGATTAGTCAAACCAGTTGATTTGACAAACTACTTAAGCTCTCCATGGACAGCCTTTTGCCGTAACGGTTTAACTTGTGGATATATTTGTTTTCGGAACTTTTTAAGTTATCTGTAAAGTAAATGATAGCTTCTTAAGGTATAGCGTTAACTTTAAACTTGTCAACATTTGGATTTCCTAGGCGGGAGTGTAACTGCCGCAAGGGCAGTTAATTGTTTATACAAATGAATTCCCTCCCCTTGATGGGAATTATTTTTCTTCTTCTTACGCATTGAACCAGTCTAACGTGCTGGATATTTGGGTTGCATAGATCTGCGTCACTAATGAGATCACGTCACGGAGTTATGAAGCAAGAGATTTTAGAGAAGAACACACTGATAAGCTTCCTGCCTCTTTAAGAAGTTTCAGATGGACAACGAGGTATGTTTGCTCAAATTAGCCCTTGTTTTTCCCTGTGATGTTACTGCTCGAACATGTTTTGCTTATGAACTCGAATTCGTCACGAGTTTCTTATGGTGTCATTTTGTTCATTTTTCAGTTTTAACGGTGTAATTCCAAATAAAGACGGATGGATGGTATATGACACCAGTCTCAGCGTTGGTCTGGAAACAAAATACGGAAGAGAGGCTGGGATGTGTGGAAATACTCGCGGAGTGACTTCTAGGGACATCTCGTATATATTGGCGCTGGCCATCACCACAGCCACCGGTTGACATGCCTAAGTTTTGCATCCCTTATGGTTGCAAGTCGAGTACGAAACTAGGAGGTTTGCGGTTTCACAGAATACCATGGAAAGACAAGAATCGCGCCAAGATTTGGGTTGATTTCCTTGTATCCAAAGGAACAGACCGCAATCGAATCAATGCCAACAGTCGGCTTTGTTCCAGACACTTTCGACAGGGTGAAGCCGATCCATCCGTAGTGTCGTCACACAGTGATGTATCAGACTGTCCATGGTCTGATTTACAAGGTGGGCTTGGAGTTGAACTTGAACTCAACCAAGAGGGCAGTGATGCTTCATTTTCAATGCATCCAAAGAGAGAGATTTGACGTCAGTGATCTGAAGTCGAAGTCGAGCCCGCTGCGCCAGCTTGACCCATTTCTTCATGAAGATGGCCTGCTGCGAGTTGGATGCAGAATCAGGAAGACCTCAGAACTCTATGGCATGAAACACCCCTTGATCCTGCCCCAAAACAGCCATTTGTCTCACCTCATCGCTGCACACCAACATATAAAGACGGCCCACCAAGGTCGTAGCCTGACAATGAACGCGATCCGCTCTGCTGGATATTGGATCCTGGGATGCAGAAGAGTTGTCTCGTCACTTATCAACAAGTGCACAACCTGCATCAGACACCGTGGAAAAGCCAAGGGCCAAAAGATGGCTGACCTCCCAGAGGAAAGAGTAGAGCCATCTCCGCCATTCACCTACTGTGGAATAGACTGTTTCGGACCCTTCACTGTGAAGGAAGGGCGTAAACAAGTCAAGCGATACGGACTTTTAATCACATGCTTGGCCATGAGAGCAGTACACATTGAAGTACTCGATGACATGACAACAGATGGTTTTATGAACGGCCTCAGATGCTTCATCGCTCTCAGAGGCAAGGTTCGAACGATACGCTGCGACCAAGGCTCAAACTTCATTGGGGCGAAACATGAACTGAAAGAAGAGCTGAAGAAGATGGACCACAAAACAGTTGCATCTCGATTGCTTGAGCTGGACTGCGAATTCAAGCTTATCCCCCCCTCATCCAGCCACATGGGTGGAGTTTGGGAAAGACAGATACGCACCATCCGCAACGTCCTTACAGGCATTCTAGATAACTGCACTGCTAGACTCGACACATCCTGCCTAAGAACACTGATGTACGAGGCGATGGCTATCGTCAATAGCAAACCATTGACTGTGGAAAATCTTGAAAGAGCAGATGGCCCACTGCCCCTGACGCCCAACCATGTCCTAACCATGAAGTCTGGCATTGTCATGCCTCCTCCTCCTGGAGTCTTTGAGAAAGCAGACCTGTACCTGAAGAAGCGATGGCGGCGAGTGCAGTACCTTGCAGACACTTTCTGGACCAGATGGAAGAAGGAATACCTGCAAACTCTGCAGACCAGAAGCGTTTGGCGACAAGAACAGGACAACATCCGGGAAGACGACATTGTCATACTCCAAGACGATGGGATCTGCAGGACTGACTGGAAAACAGCGAGGGTTGTGGAAACCTTTCCCGGCGATGACGGGCTTGTCAGAAGGGCGAAACTGCTGATGGCGACCTCTGAACTTGACGAACATGGCAAACCTCAGTACCAGAGGACCTACCTGGAACGACCGGTGCACAAACTGATTGTGCTCCTCCCAAAGGATGATTAGTCAAACCAGTTGATTTGACAAACTACTTAAGCTCTCCATGGACAGCCTTTTGCCGTAACGGTTTAACTTGTGGATATATTTGTTTTCGGAACTTTTTAAGTTATCTGTAAAGTAAATGATAGCTTCTTAAGGTATAGCGTTAACTTTAAACTTGTCAACATTTGGATTTCCTAGGCGGGAGTGTAACTGCCGCAAGGGCAGTTAATTGTTTATACAAATGAATTCCCTCCCCTTGATGGGAATTATTTTTCTTCTTCTTACGCATTGAACCAGTCTAACGTGCTGGATATTTGGGTTGCATAGATCTGCGTCACTAATGAGATCACGTCACGGAGTTATGAAGCAAGAGATTTTAGAGAAGAACACACTGATAAGCTTCCTGCCTCTTTAAGAAGTTTCAGATGGACAACGAGGTATGTTTGCTCAAATTAGCCCTTGTTTTTCCCTGTGATGTTACTGCTCGAACATGTTTTGCTTATGAACTCGAATTCGTCACGAGTTTCTTATGGTGTCATTTTGTTCATTTTTCAGTTTTAACGGTGTAATTCCAAATAAAGACGGATGGATGGTATATGACACCAGTCTCAGCGTTGGTCTGGAAACAAAATACGGAAGAGAGGCTGGGATGTGTGGAAATACTCGCGGAGTGACTTCTAGGGACATCTCGTATATATTGGCGCTGGCCATCACCACAGCCACCGGTTGACATGCCTAAGTTTTGCATCCCTTATGGTTGCAAGTCGAGTACGAAACTAGGAGGTTTGCGGTTTCACAGAATACCATGGAAAGACAAGAATCGCGCCAAGATTTGGGTTGATTTCCTTGTATCCAAAGGAACAGACCGCAATCGAATCAATGCCAACAGTCGGCTTTGTTCCAGACACTTTCGACAGGGTGAAGCCGATCCATCCGTAGTGTCGTCACACAGTGATGTATCAGACTGTCCATGGTCTGATTTACAAGGTGGGCTTGGAGTTGAACTTGAACTCAACCAAGAGGGCAGTGATGCTTCATTTTCAATGCATCCAAAGAGAGAGATTTGACGTCAGTGATCTGAAGTCGAAGTCGAGCCCGCTGCGCCAGCTTGACCCATTTCTTCATGAAGATGGCCTGCTGCGAGTTGGATGCAGAATCAGGAAGACCTCAGAACTCTATGGCATGAAACACCCCTTGATCCTGCCCCAAAACAGCCATTTGTCTCACCTCATCGCTGCACACCAACATATAAAGACGGCCCACCAAGGTCGTAGCCTGACAATGAACGCGATCCGCTCTGCTGGATATTGGATCCTGGGATGCAGAAGAGTTGTCTCGTCACTTATCAACAAGTGCACAACCTGCATCAGACACCGTGGAAAAGCCAAGGGCCAAAAGATGGCTGACCTCCCAGAGGAAAGAGTAGAGCCATCTCCGCCATTCACCTACTGTGGAATAGACTGTTTCGGACCCTTCACTGTGAAGGAAGGGCGTAAACAAGTCAAGCGATACGGACTTTTAATCACATGCTTGGCCATGAGAGCAGTACACATTGAAGTACTCGATGACATGACAACAGATGGTTTTATGAACGGCCTCAGATGCTTCATCGCTCTCAGAGGCAAGGTTCGAACGATACGCTGCGACCAAGGCTCAAACTTCATTGGGGCGAAACATGAACTGAAAGAAGAGCTGAAGAAGATGGACCACAAAACAGTTGCATCTCGATTGCTTGAGCTGGACTGCGAATTCAAGCTTATCCCCCCCTCATCCAGCCACATGGGTGGAGTTTGGGAAAGACAGATACGCACCATCCGCAACGTCCTTACAGGCATTCTAGATAACTGCACTGCTAGACTCGACACATCCTGCCTAAGAACACTGATGTACGAGGCGATGGCTATCGTCAATAGCAAACCATTGACTGTGGAAAATCTTGAAAGAGCAGATGGCCCACTGCCCCTGACGCCCAACCATGTCCTAACCATGAAGTCTGGCATTGTCATGCCTCCTCCTCCTGGAGTCTTTGAGAAAGCAGACCTGTACCTGAAGAAGCGATGGCGGCGAGTGCAGTACCTTGCAGACACTTTCTGGACCAGATGGAAGAAGGAATACCTGCAAACTCTGCAGACCAGAAGCGTTTGGCGACAAGAACAGGACAACATCCGGGAAGACGACATTGTCATACTCCAAGACGATGGGATCTGCAGGACTGACTGGAAAACAGCGAGGGTTGTGGAAACCTTTCCCGGCGATGACGGGCTTGTCAGAAGGGCGAAACTGCTGATGGCGACCTCTGAACTTGACGAACATGGCAAACCTCAGTACCAGAGGACCTACCTGGAACGACCGGTGCACAAACTGATTGTGCTCCTCCCAAAGGATGATTAGTCAAACCAGTTGATTTGACAAACTACTTAAGCTCTCCATGGACAGCCTTTTGCCGTAACGGTTTAACTTGTGGATATATTTGTTTTCGGAACTTTTTAAGTTATCTGTAAAGTAAATGATAGCTTCTTAAGGTATAGCGTTAACTTTAAACTTGTCAACATTTGGATTTCCTAGGCGGGAGTGTAACTGCCGCAAGGGCAGTTAATTGTTTATACAAATGAATTCCCTCCCCTTGATGGGAATTATTTTTCTTCTTCTTACGCATTGAACCAGTCTAACGTGCTGGATATTTGGGTTGCATAGATCTGCGTCACTAATGAGATCACGTCACGGAGTTATGAAGCAAGAGATTTTAGAGAAGAACACACTGATAAGCTTCCTGCCTCTTTAAGAAGTTTCAGATGGACAACGAGGTATGTTTGCTCAAATTAGCCCTTGTTTTTCCCTGTGATGTTACTGCTCGAACATGTTTTGCTTATGAACTCGAATTCGTCACGAGTTTCTTATGGTGTCATTTTGTTCATTTTTCAGTTTTAACGGTGTAATTCCAAATAAAGACGGATGGATGGTATATGACACCAGTCTCAGCGTTGGTCTGGAAACAAAATACGGAAGAGAGGCTGGGATGTGTGGAAATACTCGCGGAGTGACTTCTAGGGACATCTCGTATATATTGGCGCTGGCCATCACCACAGCCACCGGTTGACATGCCTAAGTTTTGCATCCCTTATGGTTGCAAGTCGAGTACGAAACTAGGAGGTTTGCGGTTTCACAGAATACCATGGAAAGACAAGAATCGCGCCAAGATTTGGGTTGATTTCCTTGTATCCAAAGGAACAGACCGCAATCGAATCAATGCCAACAGTCGGCTTTGTTCCAGACACTTTCGACAGGGTGAAGCCGATCCATCCGTAGTGTCGTCACACAGTGATGTATCAGACTGTCCATGGTCTGATTTACAAGGTGGGCTTGGAGTTGAACTTGAACTCAACCAAGAGGGCAGTGATGCTTCATTTTCAATGCATCCAAAGAGAGAGATTTGACGTCAGTGATCTGAAGTCGAAGTCGAGCCCGCTGCGCCAGCTTGACCCATTTCTTCATGAAGATGGCCTGCTGCGAGTTGGATGCAGAATCAGGAAGACCTCAGAACTCTATGGCATGAAACACCCCTTGATCCTGCCCCAAAACAGCCATTTGTCTCACCTCATCGCTGCACACCAACATATAAAGACGGCCCACCAAGGTCGTAGCCTGACAATGAACGCGATCCGCTCTGCTGGATATTGGATCCTGGGATGCAGAAGAGTTGTCTCGTCACTTATCAACAAGTGCACAACCTGCATCAGACACCGTGGAAAAGCCAAGGGCCAAAAGATGGCTGACCTCCCAGAGGAAAGAGTAGAGCCATCTCCGCCATTCACCTACTGTGGAATAGACTGTTTCGGACCCTTCACTGTGAAGGAAGGGCGTAAACAAGTCAAGCGATACGGACTTTTAATCACATGCTTGGCCATGAGAGCAGTACACATTGAAGTACTCGATGACATGACAACAGATGGTTTTATGAACGGCCTCAGATGCTTCATCGCTCTCAGAGGCAAGGTTCGAACGATACGCTGCGACCAAGGCTCAAACTTCATTGGGGCGAAACATGAACTGAAAGAAGAGCTGAAGAAGATGGACCACAAAACAGTTGCATCTCGATTGCTTGAGCTGGACTGCGAATTCAAGCTTATCCCCCCCTCATCCAGCCACATGGGTGGAGTTTGGGAAAGACAGATACGCACCATCCGCAACGTCCTTACAGGCATTCTAGATAACTGCACTGCTAGACTCGACACATCCTGCCTAAGAACACTGATGTACGAGGCGATGGCTATCGTCAATAGCAAACCATTGACTGTGGAAAATCTTGAAAGAGCAGATGGCCCACTGCCCCTGACGCCCAACCATGTCCTAACCATGAAGTCTGGCATTGTCATGCCTCCTCCTCCTGGAGTCTTTGAGAAAGCAGACCTGTACCTGAAGAAGCGATGGCGGCGAGTGCAGTACCTTGCAGACACTTTCTGGACCAGATGGAAGAAGGAATACCTGCAAACTCTGCAGACCAGAAGCGTTTGGCGACAAGAACAGGACAACATCCGGGAAGACGACATTGTCATACTCCAAGACGATGGGATCTGCAGGACTGACTGGAAAACAGCGAGGGTTGTGGAAACCTTTCCCGGCGATGACGGGCTTGTCAGAAGGGCGAAACTGCTGATGGCGACCTCTGAACTTGACGAACATGGCAAACCTCAGTACCAGAGGACCTACCTGGAACGACCGGTGCACAAACTGATTGTGCTCCTCCCAAAGGATGATTAGTCAAACCAGTTGATTTGACAAACTACTTAAGCTCTCCATGGACAGCCTTTTGCCGTAACGGTTTAACTTGTGGATATATTTGTTTTCGGAACTTTTTAAGTTATCTGTAAAGTAAATGATAGCTTCTTAAGGTATAGCGTTAACTTTAAACTTGTCAACATTTGGATTTCCTAGGCGGGAGTGTAACTGCCGCAAGGGCAGTTAATTGTTTATACAAATGAATTCCCTCCCCTTGATGGGAATTATTTTTCTTCTTCTTACGCATTGAACCAGTCTAACGTGCTGGATATTTGGGTTGCATAGATCTGCGTCACTAATGAGATCACGTCACGGAGTTATGAAGCAAGAGATTTTAGAGAAGAACACACTGATAAGCTTCCTGCCTCTTTAAGAAGTTTCAGATGGACAACGAGGTATGTTTGCTCAAATTAGCCCTTGTTTTTCCCTGTGATGTTACTGCTCGAACATGTTTTGCTTATGAACTCGAATTCGTCACGAGTTTCTTATGGTGTCATTTTGTTCATTTTTCAGTTTTAACGGTGTAATTCCAAATAAAGACGGATGGATGGTATATGACACCAGTCTCAGCGTTGGTCTGGAAACAAAATACGGAAGAGAGGCTGGGATGTGTGGAAATACTCGCGGAGTGACTTCTAGGGACATCTCGTATATATTGGCGCTGGCCATCACCACAGCCACCGGTTGACATGCCTAAGTTTTGCATCCCTTATGGTTGCAAGTCGAGTACGAAACTAGGAGGTTTGCGGTTTCACAGAATACCATGGAAAGACAAGAATCGCGCCAAGATTTGGGTTGATTTCCTTGTATCCAAAGGAACAGACCGCAATCGAATCAATGCCAACAGTCGGCTTTGTTCCAGACACTTTCGACAGGGTGAAGCCGATCCATCCGTAGTGTCGTCACACAGTGATGTATCAGACTGTCCATGGTCTGATTTACAAGGTGGGCTTGGAGTTGAACTTGAACTCAACCAAGAGGGCAGTGATGCTTCATTTTCAATGCATCCAAAGAGAGAGATTTGACGTCAGTGATCTGAAGTCGAAGTCGAGCCCGCTGCGCCAGCTTGACCCATTTCTTCATGAAGATGGCCTGCTGCGAGTTGGATGCAGAATCAGGAAGACCTCAGAACTCTATGGCATGAAACACCCCTTGATCCTGCCCCAAAACAGCCATTTGTCTCACCTCATCGCTGCACACCAACATATAAAGACGGCCCACCAAGGTCGTAGCCTGACAATGAACGCGATCCGCTCTGCTGGATATTGGATCCTGGGATGCAGAAGAGTTGTCTCGTCACTTATCAACAAGTGCACAACCTGCATCAGACACCGTGGAAAAGCCAAGGGCCAAAAGATGGCTGACCTCCCAGAGGAAAGAGTAGAGCCATCTCCGCCATTCACCTACTGTGGAATAGACTGTTTCGGACCCTTCACTGTGAAGGAAGGGCGTAAACAAGTCAAGCGATACGGACTTTTAATCACATGCTTGGCCATGAGAGCAGTACACATTGAAGTACTCGATGACATGACAACAGATGGTTTTATGAACGGCCTCAGATGCTTCATCGCTCTCAGAGGCAAGGTTCGAACGATACGCTGCGACCAAGGCTCAAACTTCATTGGGGCGAAACATGAACTGAAAGAAGAGCTGAAGAAGATGGACCACAAAACAGTTGCATCTCGATTGCTTGAGCTGGACTGCGAATTCAAGCTTATCCCCCCCTCATCCAGCCACATGGGTGGAGTTTGGGAAAGACAGATACGCACCATCCGCAACGTCCTTACAGGCATTCTAGATAACTGCACTGCTAGACTCGACACATCCTGCCTAAGAACACTGATGTACGAGGCGATGGCTATCGTCAATAGCAAACCATTGACTGTGGAAAATCTTGAAAGAGCAGATGGCCCACTGCCCCTGACGCCCAACCATGTCCTAACCATGAAGTCTGGCATTGTCATGCCTCCTCCTCCTGGAGTCTTTGAGAAAGCAGACCTGTACCTGAAGAAGCGATGGCGGCGAGTGCAGTACCTTGCAGACACTTTCTGGACCAGATGGAAGAAGGAATACCTGCAAACTCTGCAGACCAGAAGCGTTTGGCGACAAGAACAGGACAACATCCGGGAAGACGACATTGTCATACTCCAAGACGATGGGATCTGCAGGACTGACTGGAAAACAGCGAGGGTTGTGGAAACCTTTCCCGGCGATGACGGGCTTGTCAGAAGGGCGAAACTGCTGATGGCGACCTCTGAACTTGACGAACATGGCAAACCTCAGTACCAGAGGACCTACCTGGAACGACCGGTGCACAAACTGATTGTGCTCCTCCCAAAGGATGATTAGTCAAACCAGTTGATTTGACAAACTACTTAAGCTCTCCATGGACAGCCTTTTGCCGTAACGGTTTAACTTGTGGATATATTTGTTTTCGGAACTTTTTAAGTTATCTGTAAAGTAAATGATAGCTTCTTAAGGTATAGCGTTAACTTTAAACTTGTCAACATTTGGATTTCCTAGGCGGGAGTGTAACTGCCGCAAGGGCAGTTAATTGTTTATACAAATGAATTCCCTCCCCTTGATGGGAATTATTTTTCTTCTTCTTACGCATTGAACCAGTCTAACGTGCTGGATATTTGGGTTGCATAGATCTGCGTCACTAATGAGATCACGTCACGGAGTTATGAAGCAAGAGATTTTAGAGAAGAACACACTGATAAGCTTCCTGCCTCTTTAAGAAGTTTCAGATGGACAACGAGGTATGTTTGCTCAAATTAGCCCTTGTTTTTCCCTGTGATGTTACTGCTCGAACATGTTTTGCTTATGAACTCGAATTCGTCACGAGTTTCTTATGGTGTCATTTTGTTCATTTTTCAGTTTTAACGGTGTAATTCCAAATAAAGACGGATGGATGGTATATGACACCAGTCTCAGCGTTGGTCTGGAAACAAAATACGGAAGAGAGGCTGGGATGTGTGGAAATACTCGCGGAGTGACTTCTAGGGACATCTCGTATATATTGGCGCTGGCCATCACCACAGCCACCGGTTGACATGCCTAAGTTTTGCATCCCTTATGGTTGCAAGTCGAGTACGAAACTAGGAGGTTTGCGGTTTCACAGAATACCATGGAAAGACAAGAATCGCGCCAAGATTTGGGTTGATTTCCTTGTATCCAAAGGAACAGACCGCAATCGAATCAATGCCAACAGTCGGCTTTGTTCCAGACACTTTCGACAGGGTGAAGCCGATCCATCCGTAGTGTCGTCACACAGTGATGTATCAGACTGTCCATGGTCTGATTTACAAGGTGGGCTTGGAGTTGAACTTGAACTCAACCAAGAGGGCAGTGATGCTTCATTTTCAATGCATCCAAAGAGAGAGATTTGACGTCAGTGATCTGAAGTCGAAGTCGAGCCCGCTGCGCCAGCTTGACCCATTTCTTCATGAAGATGGCCTGCTGCGAGTTGGATGCAGAATCAGGAAGACCTCAGAACTCTATGGCATGAAACACCCCTTGATCCTGCCCCAAAACAGCCATTTGTCTCACCTCATCGCTGCACACCAACATATAAAGACGGCCCACCAAGGTCGTAGCCTGACAATGAACGCGATCCGCTCTGCTGGATATTGGATCCTGGGATGCAGAAGAGTTGTCTCGTCACTTATCAACAAGTGCACAACCTGCATCATACACCGTGGAAAAGCCAAGGGCCAAAAGATGGCTGACCTCCCAGAGGAAAGAGTAGAGCCATCTCCGCCATTCACCTACTGTGGAATAGACTGTTTCGGACCCTTCACTGTGAAGGAAGGGCGTAAATCGTGGCTGAAACTCGATATCAGCTGTAGTTCATTGTAGGCTCATATTGATTGTAACTGAAGACTAATAAACACAATCACCACAATATATCTCCAGTGTGTTTTTGTGCCATTTTTTTAAGTTCACTTTTTAAAAATAGAGCTCTAGACCAAGAAACAAGCAGTGGGCACTCTGAGAAAGAGAGCTGGGTGAAAGACCTATTTTTTTTCTTCAAAATAGTGGCTCTACTTACTGTCATGGCAAGTGTAGTGTTTTCTAAGCTTGATAAAGTGCAGCATTTGGCTAGTTTAGGCCAAGAAAGACCTTTCTAGCCATACCAAGTTTAGCTTTGTAGTTACCGTATTTATTATACTACGATTTTTCAAACTTGGTTCATTTTCCTGCGATTGCAGGGGACAGACGCTCTAGAAATTCTGCGTTTATACAGAACACAACACAATTATTTTCTACAGAGAAACACACACCCGGTAGTGCTCTTTTGAGAGTGCCTCTAGAAGAAGATACTACATGCATCATGTGGCATATCATTTTGAAGGCAAATGAATGCCCTACAAGACTAAAACAAAAAAAAGTTAGTTGCCTTTAGCAAGACTGAGAAAGCATGCTTGAAATTACACACTTGTTTCAAAAACCAAGAAATAGGAGCATGCTGAATTTGAGCTTACCGAGCAATATCTTGGCAATGATCCCACTGATCTTTTCCAGAATTTCACCACACAATAAACATCCATTGGAAAATGTCCAGTCAAAATTTAAAATAAATATCTTTTACAGTTTTCTAGCACTGACATACAGAAGAGACGAACCGTCCATCACAATGACAGTCACTTCCACATCAGACTCTGAACTGGAATCTCGCTGCACAAATACACGTACTGACTAACTGAGGGGCTTATGAATTATTCTTCACCAGCATCGATTGTAGATTTATTCATCTCCGCTATCGATGTCCTCTTTCATGCATGAATCAATAATCAAGCGAACAAGTTGGCCGTATAACAACTACGCCACTGCGACGCAGAACTTCCGGGTTGTTCTTCAGACATCTCGATCAAATCAATCACAATCAGTCCACGTTACACGTTCATCTAACGTTGTGGGAGATCTCTCTACTGCTGTAAAACCACATTGGGTCTAATAGGGAACGCTATAAAGTGTGGATTATACAAAGAAACGAAGCAAAAAAGCTTTGGAGCAGAGCGATGCAGAACTTCCGGGATGTTCTCAGACATTTCGATCAAAACAATCACAATCAGTCAACAAAAGTCGCATTAAACCTCACGCACTGCGTTAGACGTTCATCTAACATTGTGGGAGAGCTCTCTACTGCTCTAAAACCACATTGGGTCCGATAGGGAACACAAGAAAGTGTGGATTATACAAAGAAACGAAGCTTTGGCGCAGAGTGCGGTGGATGGGAGGCAACTGAATGCGCTTTGGCGCACAGTGGAAAATAGGAAAAAAGAATCCACCTTTCTCCCGTCATGGCACTGTACTTCACACATAAACACCAAAGATTGATCGCCTAAATTTGCCTGTCAAATGACAGGGTTTCAATGGGCGATTAGAGGTTGAGGCGCTTACAATGCAAGAAGGAGACTACTGGACATGGGACTGACAGGAGCTGGTAATCTATTATAGTAAAGTCGTGTGGGAACGCTGCAGAGTTATCCCTAGTAAACTCATTGATGAGGCCACCGATTAAATGGAGATGCCTTTTGGCTCTTCTACAGCCTCTTGGAAAGAATGGATGTCATCTACAGAAGTGACATAACAGCAGTGCAAGCTATCTTAAAAAGACGAAGAATTTGACGGCACACTGCAGTCATTCCAAAAGAACTTTGTCCACTAATCCCACGAAGACAAGGTCAGAATCCTGGACATGAAACCCCAATGGTTTCAGCAGGAGTGAATGGGGCCCTGAGAGTCAAACACTAACCCTCAACCAGAGCAGATAGCTACTTTTTGCACTCGAGACACATCTCAACACTTGAAATGGGCACCAAACATTAAATGAGTACTACTGACGGCAGTTTTTCTGGAAATAGGTAAAAAGTTCGTAAATGTTCCCAGGTGGAGAAAGTTTACTTCGATTATTTAAAGCTTTAAACCCATAGTTAGAAAATGCCCTTCTCAGCTTAAGCAGTAGATCATGTAGTATGGAGATGAATTTGTATGACAGTAATAAGTGTACAGGTTTGAATTAAAGTAAGGATAAATAAAAACAGCAAAAGCATTGTTCCTACCTGCTTGCGATGCTTTGTCACAAACGAATATAACAAAATAACGCTGATGCTTTCAAGTGATGGTGCCAATATCAAATTTTGAATTGAGAAGTAGGCGGGGGAACAAATTAAATACATGCAAAAAGAGAAATACAGGTCATATACACAAGGAGATATGCAGACATGACCAGACAGAAACAGGTGGAAAGACTATCAAACCCAGACGTGTAGGAGATTAGTACTTTTCAGCAGCCATGTCAAGGTTCATGCAAATAGACGTACGATGGTAATCTGATAAATAGAAAATTTGAAAGACGGGTACCCTGGAATATTTCTGCCTACCAATCTATTTACTTTTAAATCAATGTTCATGCAAAAATCTAGGTTCTATTTCTGACAAGCGAGGCAGATGCTTTTTCTCGGAATTACTTTGGCATGTTAGCTTGTGTAAAAACAGGCAAATACATTTTGGAACAAAGGCTAACTGGATACTTTTAGAAGGATGCATCAATTTCTTAACTTCTGGTCCCTGCTTCGGAAAGAAGAAGCAATCAAAGCAGATTACTTTAGATACTGCACTGTCTTCCAGCAGGTCTGCAAGGCTTGTGCTTTATTGTTTTGACCTGGGAGAAAATGCAGTTTTGGGTCAGGAGCATTTCACCTGACATGATGAATGTACCAACCAGTTCCTCAGACTTTACCGTATTTACATCATTTGGAAACTTAATAAGTATGTTCAAAAGAGCAAACACGTTGCAATTTGTTTGCAACCAGATTGAAACTGATCACAAACCAGCAGCCACTAAAAAACGTGTAACACAGACAGTTGCTTTAGAGAGCAGATTCTTAGCTTTCTACTGGTGACTGGTTGACTTTTTGATGGCAGATCACTGGCAGGCAGGAGTAAACCCACTGGTCAATAGCTGGTCCGCTTTCAGTATGAAGATGCTGCAGTCTTCTTCTGCAGTCACCATTTTCCCGACATTTCTGAAATTAAAAGTAAAACAACTATAGAAGCATGATGGTCCACCCCCCAAACAAGTAAACAGAAACACACACACTCACGCTTTTCAAAGTCCAACAATATATCTCAAATATCTGCATGTCATTCATTCAAACGCGAAAAGTCATCGTGTGGCAAATTCCAAGGGAGACAATTTTTGAGTTACGTCCCCATATGAGATATTTTCTGCTGGGCCAAATAGTGAAATACAAAAGTTCCAGCCACTTACCATGACTGCTATTACTATTAGTCTGACAGTATTGATGATAACAGTTTAAGCAATTACGAATTAAAACCCAAGGGGCATTAGAAGAGTTGGATTATTCAAATCTATGGATTCACCCCACCCTGGAGTCCAACACACAAGCAGCAACTGACAGGTCGCCAACCACAAGGAATATATGTGAAACGGAGAAGAATTTTGACACTTGCTAGTACTTGCTTTTATTGGCCAAACGAACACCTCTGGTGCGCTAAATACTGTTTGTCCAGCAGTTGGTTTTCTTGTACCTGGAAAGAGTGAAGCAAATTAATTAACACCATTTCTCAGTCAGCAATGCTTTCTCCCAATGGCTTTTCTTTGATACATAATTAATTTCATTAAGATCCTCTCTAAAATTAATAATTAAAAAGTTAAAATTCGTCAATGGTATTCCTTTGTGGCAACATAAAATAATGCTTTTGTTTCTCGCCCCCTACTCAACACGAAATATCGAGGGGGAAAAGGGGAGGAGGGGGCATGTTAAAAACTAACCTTTGTTGTAAACGGATGGTCATCTGAGAGTAAACCTGAGCTCCCAATGCAAAAGCCCTGGTCCAGATGAAGAGGATATCATTTGCTGTCAACAACAACAAAACAACTGGTTTTTATTCATGCATATCAATTACAAAGCTAAATATATTCTCTCTTGCCTGTGTAAAAGACATGCATGCATCAGTATACATAGGCACACTATTAGGAAGAAAACAGTGCATAGAACTGCTATACTGACTCTCAAAATGGCCATTTTCTGCAGTTTTATAGCAGTTCTTTTTAAAACACTTTTTGTTTTTCTCCATTATTTTAAAAAGAACTTTTGAAGCTCACTTCTGTGTTGCAAACATTAACATATTTTCTTATTAACATTAAGAGAATACTTACTGTATATAAGTAACTTTTTTAATTAAAAAGATTTCAAGCCTAGATAAGATTTAACGTTTTGGTGAATTTATGCACTAATCAACAAAAAGGCATACACCAGGAATCAAGGCAGAGCAGCCACATAATATAAGTTTGTTGAGAAGTAGCGTTCCAGACTTCTACAACTACCAGCGCGACTCATCGGAAGCACTAATTCCAAGGCGTCATCATGGGCGCGTTTGTTTGGCCCAAAATCTCGAGAGAATTGCGAGGGCTAAGCGTTGCCTACGTTCCTCGCTCATAAGGACGCACTCGCCGTGAAGTCGAGGGAGGTCCGGAGCTCCCTCAATTGGTGTGTTCTATGAAGTTAAAAACTGATGTAATATCTGAATTGTCAGTTATTTCGTCTATCGGCAAATTCTTCATCGACTCTGGCGCCAGGACGCAGCCATGTTCTTCCGCCCTGCGAGATGATTGGTCATTTTTCTAGCTGTAGGAGCGTCTCACTCGCCCTCAATTAGCCATTCAGGGAGAATCGTGATATTTGTGGCCAAACAAACGCACCCCATGTATTAATAATAATCGTACATTCAATTGAAAGAAGAAAGAAAGTTCGTTATTTCTGTGTAAAGTTACACATCTAAAAAGTGCAAACCGTGTGTCCGTACGACGTTGACCTACTTCCGCAACTTGAACCCAGCAAAGGAGTTACGCTTATGATAGGGATGTTTAAATTAAAAACGACGTTTCTGACATCTGCACACTTTGCCCGAATTATATTATAAAAGTGTAATTCATCCGTTCCATATTTACATTATTACTTGGCGCCTGGCTGCGGAATTTTTTCCGTAGTGATTACTCGCAGAGTTACGTTCTCTTGGATTCACTTCAGCAGGATGACTGATGACACCCTGCATTTAGACGCATGTCGACCCATCTGACACTCAAAAAGAAAGGGGACAGGACTAAATCAATTAAAATTTGAACCCTCCCAAATGTAACACTATAACAGGATATAACATTTAATTAGCCATGCAATAAATAATTTGCCTCTTAACTGTTAACACTTACCTGTTTTTCCTTTTGTCATGGGGAAATTACGTACTGCAGACAGATGGAATATGGATCTGTCAGATGGATGTCTCAGTCGGTTTAAGTCTGCCAGAGCTTACTGTCGAGAAAAAGTGGTGAAACATGTTTACTCCAAGCGAAGAAAACACTTTAGACCTATCTTTTCACTGATAGTTTGCAAAAACGGCCATGAATGAGGAAACTGTGAAACAGCGCAAGATTTTGACTTTCAATAGAATTTATTTCCTTTTTCAGACATCTAGCAAGACAAAATGACTTAAGGATGCAAGCTTACTATCAATATTACCTTAATTATTTTGGCACTCTTGTACTTACGTTAACGAATTGATTAAAATATATTAAATAGATTTAAAAATATTTTTAAAAAACTATTTTCCTAATCGCAAGAGTATATAGATTCCTGATGTCAACTTTTTAAGCCATTATCTCCCTTGATTGTCGTTCCGATTTACGGCCTTGAGGAGATTGGTCGTGCAGTGTAGGGTAAAATTCTGTCAAAATGCACAAAATTGTGGACTTTTAATGGCTTAAAAAGTTTACATCAGCCGATCAGGAATCTACCTACACTTGCGATTAGAAGAATGTTTTGTTGGTGGGTATTTTTAATCTATTATATATTTTTTAATCAATCCTTACAAGAGTGCCAATTTTTTAAATTTAAAAACAAAAATGAAAGTAGTAAATGAAATAAAAGTGACAGAAATTCACTCGGGGAAAGTAAAATCCAACGGCTTTAAATTTATTGGCCAAAAGAATAGATGCTTTCACCAAAAGAATTGCTTATTTAGCAAAAAATATCTCATCAAAAAATCGGCTGATCAACCAAAAAAATAAATGCTCCAAGCAAAAAAATAGATGCTCCAAGCAAAAAAAGATATGAAACTCCCAAAATAAATTTCATCCAAAAAAATTTGATTTTAACAAAAAAAAATGATATTTTCAGCAAAAGAATTATTGCTGGGAATCCATCCTTGTGGTTCACTGCCTGATGAGGGCTGGTTTGGCTTGCTTTGGACGCCTGTAGTCTCCTGCCTTGTACAGAAGAAACACTTCAGCTTCACACCCGGCCGCACTGCACTTGTAGTAAACCTTCCGCCCGTCTGTGGTATTCGTTGTGGTGTAGACCTTCCATCTGCCATCCTGCAAGAAAAACAGCAACTTGTCAGTAATACCTCAATGCAAAAATGGTGAAGTTATGTACTTAAGACATTATACGTACGTACGGTACAACAAGTTTGAATAAATACAATGTTCAGCCAAATACAACAAACAGAAACGCGACAACAAAATAAAAGCAAAAACATACCTCCGTCATGTAGCTTGCTGATTCTTCACCAGATTGAAATTCTTGGTCTTTGGTCCATTGCTTTGCTGCTCCCCGTCTTCTTTTAGCTGGTGGCTCACTGTCAGACTCCGACGAAGTGTCTAATTTGACTGGGTCGATCCTCTCAAAATCTGTAGCCATCTCTGCCATCTCTCTCCCATCAAATTCCATTTTCAACTGACACAATCTTGTTTCATTCAGCAAAATCTTTGAGTTCAAACAATGACCATCAATCACACTGACTTTGAATGTGATGAATGATAATCTCTCGAAATTAATGAGTGAACACCACTTAAACTCCTTTTTAGAGTGTTGGTGAACAACAATCCATTTCTTTTGCCTGGAGCACCTTTTCTTTTGCCCGATTATATTTTCTTTTGCTTGAACAGCAATTCTTTTGCCAGTTCAATTAATTTTTTGCTTAAACAGCAATTCTTTTGGCTGAACAGCAATTCTTTTGGCCGATCAGCTATTCTTTTGGCAATTCAGTCAAAGTGAGAAAAATCATCTTTTCTTTTGGTGAAAGCATCTTTTTTTTTGGTAGAACCATCTTTTCTTTTGGAGCATTAAACCCATGCTTTTGGCGCCAAACGTCTAACTACGCCATGAATAAGAAATTAAATTGGCGCCAAACACATAAGGACGCCAGGAATGATATTTTCTTTGTCTCTATTAAAGCTGCATTTACCAACCTTTATTTCGTCCACAATTAATAGTTATTTAGATAGATAACGACAGTTGTCCATTTTCAAAAATATTCCAATCATGATTTAAACACCAAACGAGCTTTAGTAGATAGAATAAAACTGACAGAACTTCACTCGGGAAAAGTAAAATCCAACACGCTTTTGGCGCCAAACACATAACGTTATAGGAATCCACGAACTAGAGTCCATTTGTGTATTTTCTTTGTCTCCATTAAAGCTACATTTACCTACCTTATTTCGTCCACAATTAATAGTTATTAAGATTGAGAACGACAGTTGTCCATGCCCAAAAATGTTCCAATCACGATTTAGACGCCAAATGCGCTTTGGCGCCTAACTTCAAACACATTCTATACATCTTTTACTAGGTGTTTTTCTCTCGTTACAATACTTACATTTCTGAAAAAGTAAACTGTTAGATCTACAATTAATGCGCATGACACGTAAGGAAGAATAGTTTTCCGAAGCTCTCTGTATAAGCACGATACTTTCAATACATGAAGTCGCTGGTCGACGAAAGATAAGCGCCGTTGGCGTTGCGCAACATGGCAGTAAAAAGTGACTTTAAATGATTTGCAAACGCTCAAAACACACAACAATTAATATGAAAAGAAAACACACAGAGAGATAAAGGTAACATTTACATATCAATGCGATTTATTTTCGTTCTTTACAATTAAGATGTAATGCCAAGGCGATGAAAAACCAAGGAATTTGATTGTGTAACATTATAAGCCTACCGCTTTCCCGCACTTTATTGGTCCGCTGCCAGTACCTACAGACTACATAAAGCTGGATGTCTTTTTCATGATAAAAGTTTAAAACATGTATGAAATTGATCCTCCAAATAAATTAAGTGGCATTTTCTCTCAATGAGTGACGGTTTTATATAGGCATTCACTAAACTAAGAGTGATCATGAATTAAGACGCTGCGATTTGATTATCTTGCCTGTTATAAACTAAAGCAACGCCGACATTAATTTTTCGTGTTCATACTTTGATTAAGGATTTTTTAAAAACATTTTTTAACACATTATCATTTTGACTCATGTTTACTATTTCAATTCATTTTTCATTATTTCTCGAGAATTATTCTCTCATCTCAGATAACATTATTACTATATTAGCGGTAGTACTAATGACCGCAATATACCACAATATACCGCAATACCCCCAAATACACTCTCAGAAAAGAAAAAAAAACATCAACAGATCGATGCTAAAGACGTGCTTTTGATATTGCGCGATCATGCCGAGAAGAAAACAACGTTCGGAGAAGTTTAGACACAGTAGATCACGTAGACGCCTTGCAAAACAGGCTGCATGTAGGCCTATTCGACAGCAGCGTGATCTACTGTGTCTAAACTTCTCCGAACGTTGTTTTCTTCTCGGCATGATCGCGCAATATCAAAAGCACGTCTTTAGCATCGATCTGTTGATGTTTTTTTCTTTTCTGAGAGTGTATTTGGGGGTATTGCGGTATTTTGCGGTGTATTGCGGTATATTGCGGTATATTGCGGTCATTAGTACTACCCCTATATTAGCGTCCTAAATTCGTTCAAGAAACCTGCCAATTAAGAAATTATGTTTTATTTCATGTAAAATGTTAATGCCAGCATGCGTCTTTTTAGTTAATGTACTCACAAAACCTTAACAAAATAATACGTGGAAAAACGCGAGATAAAAAGAAAAATCTAAAACCCGGGGGTGGGATAGGGAAAGCGGAAATTTTACATTATTTTAAACAAAATCCAATCAAAAATTATGGAAAATATGTCAAGCATTGTATACCACAACATACCTCATTCAAGTACTGGAGAAATGGGTGAAAGAATCGTCCTTACCCTCAGATCTTCGAAGAAATTCTCGGCAAGCTGCAACTCGCGTCCTAACGTCTGGAGCGATTTTGAATTCTGATTAAGTTTTGGCGGTAGATGCAAACTTTTTTTCACCAGTTGGACCCTCACACGCCTCTGATTGGCTGATATCCATGCACGTGCCATGATCTGATTGGTTATTCTTTTTAAGGGCATGGACTCCGCGCCAGTCAAATGATTTTGTCGCGATTTCATCAACCTCCCTATAGGCGACTATTGCTCAACGGTTCAACTGAGTACATTACAAATAACCTTCAGCAGCTAAAACCTCTGTAAACTCGTTTGTAAATATAACACGAGAAATGCATGTTTTGCCATCAGTCTTTCAAAAGTTCTTGCTTCGCTTTGCTGCAAAATTCACACACAAAAATTCGAGACATGGCTTATCTGACAAGTGACCAGTAATTCCCGCAGCGCCTGTTCTACCCAAAAATGTTCCAATCACGATTTAGACGCCAAATGCGCTTTGGCGCCTAACTTCAAACACATTCTATACATCTTTTACTAGGTGTTTTTCTCTCGTTACAATACTTACATTTCTGAAAAAGTAAACTGTTAGATCTACAATTAATGCGCATGACACGTAAGGAAGAATAGTTTTCCGAAGCTCTCTGTATAAGCACGAAACTTTCAATACATGAAGTCGCTGGTTGACGAAAGATAAGCGCCGTTGGCGTTGCGCAACATGGCAGTAAAAAGTGACTTTAAATGATTTGCAAACGCTCAAAACACACAACAATTAATATGAAAAGAAAAAACACAGAGAGATAAAGGTAACATTTACATATCAACGCGATTTATTTTCGTTCTTTACAATTAAGATGTAATGCCAAGGCGATGAGAGAGAGAATGAGAGAGAGAGAGAGATCGACAAACAAACACAGAGAGAGAGAGTGACAGAGACAGAGAGAAGAGACGGAGACAGAGACAGAGGGAGAGACAGACAGAGACACAGAGGCAGAGACACAGACAGGCAGACAGACAGACACACAGACATTCACACAGACAGACATTAAGACAGACGCACAGAAACTTACTGGCACATTAAACAGACGCAAACACTCAGGCAGACACACATGCACGCATCCATACACACACATACGCGACACAACCAAGGCATCACACACACACACACACACACACACACACACACACACACACACACACACACACACACACACACACACACACACACACACACGCACAATTTAAATGATCCGCAAAGAAGACAGAAACGTTTTCAGAAAAACTTTTTAAACCAAACAACAAATGAATAAGCAAACAAAAAACAAACAAAACCATCCGGTGGTCACAAATAGTTTAGAAAGTCATGAAACACAATTAATCAGCACCCATTTTCTGATCTTTTCGTTCCTTTTCGCCGAGGCTGTGATAAAGTAGAGCACAAAAATGCACATCAAGGGGAATTTAAAAAAAGGGGGGTGGGTGGGGG
>JAWQFJ010028282.1:34563-47199 GCA_034096865.1 Theodoxus fluviatilis | reverse complement strand
GATCCAAGCAGTTTAGAGTACTGCACTCGGCGAGCGTCTTCAGGCGGCACGTGGTCTGTTGAACTCTCCGCCTGTGAACCAAGCTCGGAAGGATCGGCGGACCCAAGGCGCGTTTCTTCTCAAGAGGTGTAACCATTTCTTTCTGTAATCAGAACTGTGCACTCACAGCGAGCGCCTGCGTGGACAGGTTCAAACAGAAGGAAAGCTTTGGGGTTCGCGTGTGTTACAAATTTGTTGCGACTCGAGCTCTATCTGGTTGCACCTGTTTACATCGGCGTCTAGGGCAGTTTAAAAAAACTCCCCTCGGCAGTGTCAAGGCCGCGACAGGCGTAGTTTCCCACCGTTCACGACACTGGTACGTCGTAAGTCAAGAAACCCCTTGCTAATGGCTGTAGTCTCGAAGGCAACAACTGAAGAACAGCTGTCGGCACGGCAAGGTAGGCTTTGAAGAGAAGTTTATTCTCTGGAATGAGAAAGCATCAAGGTGAGACTCGGTCTGCAGGCTCAGTCTCTGTCTTCTCTCACTCTCTTTTTATAGGCTCTCGAGAGGTTCGAGAACCTCCTACAAAAGTACCGTCTTCTCGAACCGTTCAGAAACCAAAAATCCCGTCACCGTGCTGAATGACGTAAAAACACTGCTAAGTGCGCATGTCTAGACATGCGTAGACCAATCTTCATTTTTCCATCACCCTCTTGGCTTCTAAACATAGCGCAGTAGGAATGCACAAAACATTCCAGACACGGTGACCTCACATTCTTACGGCTCCGAGAGACATGGACTTTAGCACTAACTAAACAAATCTATACGCAGCCACAGAAACATTCACAATACGTGAGCTCGCCGTGAGCGCTCATCTCTGAAATTTTCCTGACACCTTTTGAAACGACTCGCGCCTCTGCTCTGCCGATTCCTACGAAACCAGTTTGCTCAGTTAGGAACCGCCTTTGACAGCCGGACTTGACACCCATTGTAGACAGATTTTAGCAAGGCACCGTCTAGCTTGGGAACCTTGGAAAAACAGAAACTGAAGTCTAGCATTCAAACACATAGGGGCCTACCGATCGTGCGCCATTTGGTACCTATTTCATGATGAGCTGACCATAACTTAAGTTGGACTGTCAAACAAATCTTCATGTTGAAATGTGATTTCAGTAGATTTAGGATGGACGCAGCACGGTAAGATAAAACGTTTTGGTTTTCTTGAAATGTTGCTTTTGTGTTTAAACATTTCTTCTTCAATTTTTTGTGCCTGCCGCACGACTACTAAACTAGGCCCATTTTTAGTCTCTCTTTGCATACAATCTATACTTTTCTATATGTTCTTGAACTTAGCGTGCCACCCCTGTCTCATCCCCACCTCCGACCCCATATTCCACCTCTCCTTATTGAAGCGGATGTTGGGCAGTGAGCTACGAACAAATCTCTATAAGGATTAGCGTCAAGCTCATTTCAGCACACTCCCACTTGCCTGCAGACGTGTAACAGTCGATGTTGCATTAGAAGAGTGCCTCGGGGCGGTGTGGCACATTTTGCATTACAGGTAAGGTGAAATGGGTCAGAGCGCCCGTGCGCGCTCAACGTATACAACGCGCATCAGAAATCAATTTATACACGAGCACAGTAGTTGTTTTTTTTTCTCCCCAAAAGATATTTTGCAGCATATTCGGAAAATGACACCATTTTGTATTGATTGCATTGTATTTCGAAATGTGTTCATATTGAAGTTTGTTTGCGTGGAAATGTTTTTGATCCGAATCCTTTCTGTGCTGTGCTCCATAAGACCTCGAACTATTTTATTTAGGCCAGCCGCCCGTTACGTAACAAGAAGCAAAAAACTACCGAACAGAGTTATTAGATCATTTGATGGACAACTAAAACTCAACCCGAGGCAGTGCGTTCCTGCTCTTGCGTATTCCGAAAGCTGCAAATCCAGGCAGCTAATACAATGAGTGGAGAAAACTTGTAAAGTGAAAATTATATCGTCACCGACATAATGTTATAACAGACTATGTTGCTCTGTGCTCCACCATGCTGTGCTATGCTTTGCTGTGCTACGCTATGCTACTTAATGCCTTGATCTGCTCTGCTACTCGTATGCAGTACTACGGCATTCTTTGCTATGTGTGCTTTGCAATGCTTTGATTTGCTATGCTTTGCTATGCTTTGATTTGCTATGCTTTGCTATGCTTTGATTTGCTATGCTTTGTTATGGTACGGCCTGCTATGATAAGTATGCTTTGCTATGCTATGCTTTGCTATGCTGTGCTATGCTATGCTTTGTTATGCTATACCATGCCACGCTATGCTATATCATGCCACGCTATGCTATATCATGCCACGCTATGCTAGACCATGCTATGACGTGCTATGCTGAACATTGCTATGATATGCTACGTCATTATCTGCTTTGCTGGGCCAATCTAAACTAAGCCAAGCCGGGCTGTGCTATGGTCGGATCATGTTGTGATCTGCAAAGGTATGTTGTGCAGTGCCATTTTATGTTGTAGTATGTAATATCATGCTTACACCGTGTTTTGTTGTGTTGTGTTGTGTTATATTGTGTTGTATTGTGTTGCGTTTTTTTGTGTTGTGTTGTGTTGTGCTGTGCTGTGCTGTGTTTGTTGTGTTGTGTTGGGTTGGGTTGTGTTGTGTTGTGTTGTGTTGTGCTGTGCTGTGCTGTGTTGTGCAGTGCCATTTTATGTTGTAGTATGTAATATCATGCTTACACCGTGTTTTGTTGTGTTGTGTTGTGTTGTGTTGTGTTGTGTTGTGTTGCGTTTTGTTTTGTGTTGTGTTGTGTTGTGTTGTGTTGTGCTGTGCTGTGTTGTGTTGTGTTGTGTTGTGTTGTGTTGTGTTGTGTTGTGTTGTGTTGTGTTGTGCTGTGCTGTGCCGTGTTGTGCAGTGCCATTGTATGTTGTAGTATGTAATATCATGCTTACACCGAGTTGTGTTGTGTTTTGTTGTATTGTGTTGTGTTGTGTTGTGTTGCGTTTTGTGTTGTGTTGTGTTGTGTTGTGCTGTGCTGTGCTGTGTTGTGCAGTGCCCTTTTTGACTCACATGCGAAGCAAAAGTGAGTCTATGTACTCACCCGTTTCGTCTGTCCGGGCGTCCGGGCGTCCGGGCGTCCGGGCGTCCGGGAGTCCGGGCGTCTGGGCGTCCGAAAACTTTAACGTTGGAATTTTCTCGGAGACTATTAAGTCTATCAATACCAAATGTGGCATGATGGTGTATAATGACCAGGCCTCAAAAAACATACATAGTGACTTGTCCTTGCTTTAAGGTCGAGGTCGCAGGGGCCATAAATGTTGTCTAAAAAACAGTCATTTTTTACATTTTCTCAATTTTCTCTTACGTTTTAGAGATTGGATACCTGACCTATATATGGTATATAGGGCAAAGTAATCTCTATCTTTTGATACTAGTTTGGTTTACCATGCTTCAAGATCAAGGTCACAGGAGCTCTTCAAAGTTGGATTGTATACATATTTTGAAGTGACCTTGACCCTGAACTATGGAAGATAACTGTTTCAAACTTAATATTTATGTGGGGCACATGTTATACTTTCATCATAAGACACATTTGGTCACATATCATCAAGGTCAAGGTCACTTTGACCCTTATGAAATGTGACCAAAATGGGGTAGTGAACCACTAAAAGGGACCATATCTCATGGTAGAAAGTGCCAATAATCACCATTGTGCTTCCTATGTCTTGAATTAACTGCTTTGTGTTGCATGACTTTCGATGACCTTGACCTTGGGTCAAGGTCACATATATTTTGGTAAGAAAAAAGTGTAAAGCATTTCTTAGTGTATGATGTCATTGATAGGTTTAGTTGTTTGACCTTGACCTTGAAGGTCACCTGAAGATCAAGGTCATATAAAGGTCAAGGTCAAGCATGTGAGTCGTATGGGCTTTGCCCTTCTTGTATATTGTAGTATGTGGGGTGACCCAAAATGAATGCAACCCATAAAAGTATGCACAACTGCTACAAATGTGAATGGATTGCGTTGAGTTTTTACACACATCAACGTAAGATAATAACAATTAAGTTTTGAAAGTTTGAGTCATTTCGGTTGGGTGGTCCACATGTTAGCGACGTTCAAAGATATGCTCCAAATGTCCACCACGTTGACGGAGACTGAATGCGGCGTGCAAAATTGTTCACCACACGAACACACTCTGCCCCTGGAATCTCCCTGATCTTTGTTGTCATTGCAGCTTTCAAGTCCGGGATTGTCTGGGGGTTGTTCTCATAGACGTGGTCTTTTAAATAACCCCACAGATAGAAATCTGGGGGGTTAAGGTCAGGTGAGTGCGGGGCCCACTCAAGGTCACATCTTCTGCTGATCCGTCGCTCTTGAAAGCGTTGTCGCAGCCAGGTCAGCGTTTGGTTTGATGTGTGTGGGGTGGCCCCGTCCTGCTCGACTCATTCGTGCAGAGCAGTGGATCCAGCAGGACGGGGCCACCCCACACACATCAAAGCAAACGCTGACCTGGCTGCGACAACGCTTTCAAGAGCGACGGATCAGCAGAAGATGTGACCTTGAGTGGGCCCCGCACTCACCTGACCTTAACCCCCCAGATTTCTATCTGTGGGGTTATTTGAAAGACCACGTCTATGAGAACAACCCCCAGACAATCCCGGACTTGAAAGCTGCAATGACAACAAAGATCAGGGAGATTCCAGGGGCAGAGTGTGTTCGTGTGGTGAACAATTTTGCACGCCGCATTCAGTCTCCGTCAACGTGGTGGACATTTGGAGCATATCTTTGAACGTCGCTAACATGTGGACCACCCAACCGAAATGACTCAAACTTTCAAAACTTAATTGTTATTATCTTACGTTGATGTGTGTAAAAACTCAACGCAATCCATTCACATTTGTAGCAGTTGTGCATACTTTTATGGGTTGCATTCATTTTGGGTCACCCCACATACTACAACATACAAGAAGGGCAAAGCCCATACGACTCACATGCTTGACCTTGACCTTTATATGACCTTGATCTTCAGGTGACCTTCAAGGTCAAGGTCAAACAACTAAACCTATCAATGACATCATACACTAAGAAATGCTTTACACTTTTTTCTTACCAAAATATATGTGACCTTGACCCAAGGTCAAGGTCATCGAAAGTCATGCAACACAAAGCAGTTAATTCAAGACATAGGAAGCACAATGGTGATTATTGGCACTTTCTACCATGAGATATGGTCCCTTTTAGTGGTTCACTACCCCATTTTGGTCACATTTCATAAGGGTCAAAGTGACCTTGACCTTGATGATATGTGACCAAATGTGTCTTATGATGAAAGTATAACATGTGCCCCACATAAATATTAAGTTTGAAACAGTTATCTTCCATATTTCAGGGTCAAGGTCACTTCAAAATATGTATACAATCCAACTTTGAAGAGCTCCTGTGACCTTGATCTTGAAGCATGGTAAACCAAACTAGTATCAAAAGATAGAGATTACTTTGCCCTATATACCATATATAGGTCAGGTATCCAATCTCTAAAACGTAAGAGAAAATTGAGAAAATGTAAAAAATGACTGTTTTTTAGACAACATTTATGGCCCCTGCGACCTCGACCTTAAAGCAAGGACAAGTCACTATGTATGTTTTTTGAGGCCTGGTCATTATACACCATCATGCCACATTTGGTATTGATAGACTTAATAGTCTCCGAGAAAATTCCAACGTTAAAGTTTTCGGACGCCCAGACGCCCGGACTCCCGGACGCCCGGACGCCCGGACGCCCGGACGCCCGGACGCCCGGACGGACGAAACGGGTGAGTACATAGACTCACTTTTGCTTCGCATGTGAGTCAAAAAGGGCACTGCACAACACAGCACAGCACAGCACAACACAACACAACACAACACAAAACGCAACACAACACAACACAACACAATACAACAAAACACAACACAACTCGGTGTAAGCATGATATTACATACTACAACATACAATGGCACTGCACAACACGGCACAGCACAGCACAACACAACACAACACAACACAACACAACACAACACAACACAACACAACACAACAAACACAGCACAGCACAACACAACACAACACAACACAACACAAAACAAAACGCAACACAACACAACACAACACAATACAACACAACACAACAAAACACGGTGTAAGCATGATATTACATACTACAACATAAAATGGCACTGCACAACACAGCACAGCACAGCACAACACAACACAACACAACACAACCCAACCCAACACAACACAACAAACACAGCACAGCACAGCACAACACAACACAACACAAAAAAACGCAACACAATACAACACAATATAACACAACACAACACAACAAAACACGGTGTAAGCATGATATTACATACTACAACATAAAATGGCACTGCACAACATACCTTTGCAGATCACAACATGATCCGACCATAGCACAGCCCGGCTTGGCTTAGTTTAGATTGGCCCAGCAAAGCAGATAATGACGTAGCATATCATAGCAATGTTCAGCATAGCACGTCATAGCATGGTCTAGCATAGCGTGGCATGATATAGCATAGCGTGGCATGATATAGCATAGCGTGGCATGGTATAGCATAACAAAGCATAGCATAGCACAGCATAGCAAAGCATAGCATAGCAAAGCATACTTATCATAGCAGGCCGTACCATAACAAAGCATAGCAAATCAAAGCATAGCAAAGCATAGCAAATCAAAGCATAGCAAAGCATAGCAAATCAAAGCATTGCAAAGCACACATAGCAAAGAATGCCGTAGTACTGCATACGAGTAGCAGAGCAGATCAAGGCATTAAGTAGCATAGCGTAGCACAGCAAAGCATAGCACAGCATGGTGGAGCACAGAGCAACATAGTCTGTTATAACATTATGTCGGTGACGATATAATTTTCACTTTACAAGTTTTCTCCACTCATTGTATTAGCTGCCTGGATTTGCAGCTTTCGGAATACGCAAGAGCAGGAACGCACTGCCTCGGGTTGAGTTTTAGTTGTCCATCAAATGATCTAATAACTCTGTTCGGTAGTTTTTTGCTTCTTGTTACGTAACGGGCGGCTGGCCTAAATAAAATAGTTCGAGGTCTTATGGAGCACAGCACAGAAAGGATTCGGATCAAAAACATTTCCACGCAAACAAACTTCAATATGAACACATTTCGAAATACAATGCAATCAATACAAAATGGTGTCATTTTCCGAATATGCTGCAAAATATCTTTTGGGGAGAAAAAAAAACAACTACTGTGCTCGTGTATAAATTGATTTCTGATGCGCGTTGTATACGTTGAGCGCGCACGGGCGCTCTGACCCATTTCACCTTACCTGTAATGCAAAATGTGCCACACCGCCCCGAGGCACTCTTCTAATGCAACATCGACTGTTACACGTCTGCAGGCAAGTGGGAGTGTGCTGAAATGAGCTTGACGCTAATCCTTATAGAGATTTGTTCGTAGCTCACTGCCCAACATCCGCTTCAATAAGGAGAGGTGGAATATGGGGTCGGAGGTGGGGATGAGACAGGGGTGGCACGCTAAGTTCAAGAACATATAGACAAGTATAGATTGTATGCAAAGAGAGACTAAAAATGGGCCTAGTTTAGTAGTCGTGCGGCAGGCACAAAAAATTGAAGAAGAAATGTTTAAACACAAAAGCAACATTTCAAGAAAACCAAAACGTTTTATCTTACCGTGCTGCGTCCATCCTAAATCTACTGAAATCACATTTCAACATGAAGATTTGTTTGACAGTCCAACTTAAGTTATGGTCAGCTCATCATGAAATAGGTACCAAATGGCGCACGATCGGTAGGCCCCTATGTGTTTGAATGCTAGACTTCAGTTTCTGTTTTTCCAAGGTTCCCAAGCTAGACGGTGCCTTGCTAAAATCTGTCTACAATGGGTGTCAAGTCCGGCTGTCAAAGGCGGTTCCTAACTGAGCAAACTGGTTTCGTAGGAATCGGCAGAGCAGAGGCGCGAGTCGTTTCAAAAGGTGTCAGGAAAATTTCAGAGATGAGCGCTCACGGCGAGCTCACGTATTGTGAATGTTTCTGTGGCTGCGTAGATTTGTTTAGTTAGTGCTAAAGTCCATGTCTCTCGGAGCCGTAAGAATGTGAGGTCACCGTGTCTGGAATGTTTTGTGCATTCCTACTGCGCTATGTTTAGAAGCCAAGAGGGTGATGGAAAAATGAAGATTGGTCTACGCATGTCTAGACATGCGCACTTAGCAGTGTTTTTACGTCATTCAGCACGGTGACGGGATTTTTGGTTTCTGAACGGTTCGAGAAGACGGTACTTTTGTAGGAGGTTCTCGAACCTCTCGAGAGCCTATAAAAAGAGAGTGAGAGAAGACAGAGACTGAGCCTGCAGACCGAGTCTCACCTTGATGCTTTCTCATTCCAGAGAATAAACTTCTCTTCAAAGCCTACCTTGCCGTGCCGACAGCTGTTCTTCAGTTGTTGCCTTCGAGACTACAGCCATTAGCAAGGGGTTTCTTGACTTACGACGTACCAGTGTCGTGAACGGTGGGAAACTACGCCTGTCGCGGCCTTGACACTGCCGAGGGGAGTTTTTTTAAACTGCCCTAGACGCCGATGTAAACAGGTGCAACCAGATAGAGCTCGAGTCGCAACAAATTTGTAACACACGCGAACCCCAAAGCTTTCCTTCTGTTTGAACCTGTCCACGCAGGCGCTCGCTGTGAGTGCACAGTTCTGATTACAGAAAGAAATGGTTACACCTCTTGAGAAGAAACGCGCCTTGGGTCCGCCGATCCTTCCGAGCTTGGTTCACAGGCGGAGAGTTCAACAGACCACGTGCCGCCTGAAGACGCTCGCCGAGTGCAGTACTCTAAACTGCTTGGATCCTATAGACCGCAGGGCGTGGCATCGGATCGTTCAGGTCCGCTCAGCCAAAATATGGACGATGTTCCCATATTATATTATGATAGTACATGGTATTGGGGATTGAAAACAACAAAGTTCCCTCTTCGATCGTATCTATTAAACAGTGAAAAATGACTTTTAAAAGTGCGAATTTGTATGATTCAAAACTATACAGGAGTTACTTCCCGTGACACATTTTCGTAGTTTTGGCCAATCAGAAATTAGGTCAGATTTACTGCGGAGTTTTCACCATGGCAGCGCGTGCATGGGCTAAATGTAAACAGTAGCTACATCAAGCTTTTTAAACTTGAAAAATTCTATGAGGTAGGCTGTGTAGCATTTTCATAGTTCCTAGTGCTAGACTTGCATGCGTGGCGGCTATTATGCAGTCTAGGTGCAGCAGGTTGGGTTATACATAGTAGGGCTGTCTTTCCAGAAGTAGTCTAACGTACTAGCCTTGAAGTTGTCGACAGTGTTCGCAGATACGGCGTCTTCAGGAAGACTGTTCCATGTGTTGACGACTCTCTGAGAGAAGTAGTTGACTCTCACGTTTAGTCTGCAGTGGTCTTTGGGGAGTTTGAGAGAGTGGCCTCTGGTTTCTCTGCTGTTGGTTGGTTCGGAGCGAGGTCTGTCTGCATCATACAGTCCATGCACGTACGTACTTAACCGTCATCAACTTCGTGATGAAACTGATTTGCAATAAAATTTATCGTTTGTGGTCGTAATTCCAAAACGAGACACCATATTACCTCCAAAATACATTGGATTCTTACTTGGGAGAATCCCTGACCTTCTGCCAATTTTCATTAAGATCCGTTTTTATCGTTTTGATTTATTTTGCTAAATAACTAATTAACTAACAAACCCAGGGTTAAAAGAAAGTATTGACATAAAAAATCTTACTACGAAACCTGAAGCCATCTTGCAGTTATCTTTCCAATGACACATACTTTATATAATTTATATATATATATTAGCAACACAATTACAGATTCATTGATATATTTCATAGAAGACGAGGAAAAACAAATTGCAGCATGATTATGCAGTCACTTCTTGTAATCTGTGTATACTATCAATGTATCATCATGTTATGTATAGTGGAATTTAATAATGGTTTGCTTTAAATTCTTTCTTCAAAAAATTGCTCGAATGTCAGCTCCAAATTCCTATTGGCCCCTTGACAGAAACCTTTTATCATCAGTATAGTAGTCACACACACGTGCACACACACACACACACACACACACACACACACACACACACACAAACACACACACATGCACAAGTGTGTGCACACACACACATACACATACAGAGGAAAGCACAGTCACATTCAGACACACTCCTATGCACACACAGTAACATACACAGAAGCATCCATACATAAGAGCGTGCAATTTTGCACATGCACACATGCAGCTAATGAACACACTCATGAAAGCATGCACAATATTGCTCACTCAAATAAATCATACTTATCACTGCATAAACTCCTAATCTATTATGTGTTTGGTGGGATTTAAAAGAGAATGCAGATTAGTGTTCAACATCAAAAGAATAAGTTCCCTTTATGACTCGGATGATGCAACAAAAGGATGCCTTAAGTGGAGCTGACTGGTCCACAGTGGATGTCTTGGCAGAATTCATCTTACTTTGCTTCTTGTATTTTTACATTCTGCATAGTTTCAGTTTTTTCATCCTGTGCATTATCACTGTTGTTACATCCCTCATCAACATGATTTATGATAGGTCACATATTAATAATCATCATTATCATTAGTATCCTCACCACCATTCATTGTCATTAAAACAATCATCATTAATGACATTTGGCATTAACCATGGCAAGTCACATATTTGTCATTTTAAGTAGCCTCACCACAATCACACCAAGGCAACACCAACAGCAACATCATCATTCTTGTTATATTCAACATCATTACTATATTTACTACATTTCTGCATCATTGGGACCACCACCATCATTATCACACCCACCACCAACACCAGTCTATCTCTCAGATATTAAGGCAAAGAAAACAAGTCTTCACAGCATCACCATATTCATCCTATGAAAAAGGACCCAGATTTGTTTTTGTCTTCATCACCATCACCATAGCATCACCATCATTACATCACGAACTGCAACATTATCGTCACCATCAGAAGAGGGAGCAACAGGAACATCAGTATCATCCTCAGCACCACCATCATCTTCATTGATGTTACATCCATTATCAGCATGACTTTACTTACTGCAGTTTATTGTTCACCATATTCAAATCATCTTTGTTTTACTGTAAACCAGCTGTGCTAATTCACACATCTGTCATAATTTGCATTAGTAATCTTTCTACTAACACACATACATATTTACATACTTATCAAAACTACTTTTTTTCATGGAAAGTACATTGCAAGTTTGCACACATGAATAGGTACACATGAAGTGATTACAACAAAAGATTGGACACAGCCCAGAAACAAAAGCCCAGGAGGTCATTTCTGCAACTGAAATTATTGTTAATGATACCTAGATTTCTTTATGCATAAGCTGTTCTGGTTTCTCCCTTCTACTGAATACCATTAGAAACATGACCAGAATAAGTATTTGCAACATTTTATTTTTAATATATCTGTCCTTTTTGGCTAGTTATCTTTACTCAGATGATGTCAAGTTTACATTGATGATATACACCTTCACCAGTTTGCAACATTTTTCTTCACCCATGAATTTGAGAAAATCCCTTTTAACTACACAAGCACTTATGTAAGGTCAAACAGTATCAGTGGCAATAATCTACTAAGGATGTATACATGAGAGACTCTCTGCTCTTTGACATAGATACACACCAAAATAACTTTATTCATGAATAAAGTGCAATTGCTGTGCACATGAACAAGTAGTAGATACCTGAATATCTGAATTCATGCAATCCATGCCATGAGGACACAATCTGGACACTGTTCAAGAAACAGGACCCATCTGCCTTTTTCAGTTTGATGCAACACTTATGAAGGATTGACATTTCTCTTTTAAGTTTTTAAACAAAATCCTCAATATGCCTTTCTCATCTCTTAATGCCATATTAACAGAAAATTGCCAGCCAGGACACTTATTCTTTTGATGGTGAACACTAATCTGCATTCTCTTTTAAATCCCACCAAACACATAATAGATTAGGAGTGTGTGTGCGTGTGTGTGTGTGTGTGTGTGTGTGTGTGTGTGTGTGTGTGTGTGTGTGTGTGTGTGTGTGTGTGCACGTGTGTGTGTGTGTGACTACAATACTGATGATAAAAATGTTTCTTTCAAGGGGCCAATAGGAATTTGGAGCTGACATTCGAGCAATTTTATGAAGAAAGAATTTAAAGCAAACCATTATTAAATTCCACTATACATAACATGATGATACATTGATAGTATACACAGATTACAAGAAGTGACTGCATAATCATGCTGCAATTTGTTTTTCCTCGTCTTCTATGAAATATATCAATGAATCTATAATTGTGTTGCTAAAAATATATATAAATTATATAAAGTATGTGTCATTGGAAAGATAACTGCAAGATGGCTTCAGGTTTCGTAGTAAGATGTTTTTATGTCAATACTTTTTTTAAACCCTAGGTTTATTAGTAATTTAGTTATTTAGCAAAATAACTCAAAACGATAACAAGAAGGGCAAAGCCCATACGACTCACATGCTTGACCTTGACCTT
>JAWQFJ010028282.1:17063-29563 GCA_034096865.1 Theodoxus fluviatilis | reverse complement strand
CAACACACAGGACAACACACAGGACAATACACACAGGACAACACACAGGACAATACACAGTGGACAATACACAGTGGACAACACACAGGACAACACACAGGACAATACACACAGGACAACACACAGGACAACACACAGTGGACAACACACAGGACAACACACAGTTGACAACACAGAGGACAACACACAGGACAATACACAGTGGACAACACACAGGACAATATACAGTGGACAACACGCAGGACAACACACAGGACAACACAGAGGACAGCACACAGAGGACAACACACAGGACAATACACAGTGGACAACACACAGGACAATACACAGTGGACAATACACAGTGGACAACACACAGGACAATACACAGGACAATACCCAGTGGACAATACACAGTGGACAACACAGAGGACAATACACAGTGGACAACACAGAGGACAATACACAGTGGACAATACACAGTGGACAACACAGAGGACAATACACTGTGGACAACACACAGGACAATACATAGTGGACAACACACAGGACAATACACAGTGGACAATACACAGGACAATACCCAGTGGACAATACACAGTGGACAACACAGAGGACAATACAAGTGGACAATACACAGGACAACACACAGGACAATACACAGTGGACAACACAGAGGACAATACACAGTGGACAATACACAGTGGACAACACACAGGACAATACACAGTGGACAACACAGAGGACAATACACTGTGGACAACACACAGGACAATACACAGTGGACAACACACAGGACAATACACAGTGGACAACACAGAGGACAATACACAGTGGACAACACACAGTGGACAATACACAGGACAATACACAGTGGACAACACACAGTGGACAACACACAGGACAATATGCACAGCACAACACACAGAGGACAACACAGAGGACAATACACAGTGGACAACACACAGGACAACACACAGTGGACAATACACAGAGGACAATACACAGAGGACAACACGCAGAACAACACACAGAGGACAACACAGAGGACAATACACAGTGGACAACATGCAGGACAACACACAGTGGACAATACACAGAGGACAATACACAGAGGACAACACGCAGAACAACACACAGAGGACAACACAGAGGACAATACACAGTGGACAACACACAGGAAAGCACACAGGACAACATGCAGGACAACACACAGGACAATACACAGTGGACAATACACGGTGGACAATACACAGGACAATACACACAGGACAATACACAGGACAATACACAGTGGACAATAGACAGTGGACAACACACAGGACAATACACAGGACAATACACAGTGGACAATACACAGTGGACAACACACTCAGGACAACACACAGGACAACACACAGGACAATACACACAGGACAATACACACAGGACATCAAACAGGACAACACACAGGACAACACATAGGACAATACACAGTGGACAACACACAGGACAACACACAGGACAATACACACAGGACAACACACAGGACAACACACAGTGGACAACACACAGGACATCACACAGGACAAAACACAGGACAACACACAGGACAATACACACAGGACAACACACAGGACAATACACACAGGACAACACACAGGACAATACACAGGACAACACACATGACAACACACAGGACAACACACAGGACAACACACAGGACAACACACAGGACAATACACAGTGGACAACACACAGGACAGTACACACAGGACAACACACAGGCTAACACACAGGACAACACACAGGACAATACACACAGGACAATACATACAGGACAACACACAGGACAATACACACAGGACAACACACAGGACTACACACAGGACAATACACAGTGGACAACACACAGGACAATACACACAGGACAACACACAGGACAACACACAGGACATCACACAGTGGACAACACACAGGACAATTCACAGTGGACAATACGCAGTGGACAACACACAGGACAATACACAGTGGACAATACACAGGACAATACACAGGACAACACACAGGACAATACACACAGGACAATACACAGTGGACAACACACAGGACAAAACACACAGGACAACACACAGGACAATACACAGGACAACACACAGGACAATACACACAGGACAATACACAGTGGACAACACACAGGACAACACACAGGACAATACACACAGGACAATACACAGGATAACACACAGTGGACAACACACAGGATAATACACACAGGACAATACACAGGATAACACACAGGACAATACACAGGACAACACACAGGAGAATACACACAGGACAATACACAGGATAACACACAGTGGACAACACACAGGACAACACACAGGACAATACACAGTGGACAACACACAGTGGACAACACACAGGACAATACACAGTGGACAACACACAGGACAACACACCGGACAATACACAGTGGACAACACACAGGACAACACACAGGACAATACACAGTGGACAATACACAGTGGACAACACACAGTGGACAATACACAGTGGACAACACACAGGACAATACACAGTGGACAACACATGGGACAATACACAGTGGACAACACACAGGACAATACACAGTGGACAACACACAGTGGACAACACACAGGACAATACACAGTGGACAGCACACAGGACAATACACAGTGGACAATACACAGTGGACAATACACAGGACAACACACAGGACAATACACACAGGACAATACACAGGATAACACACAGTGGACAATACACAGTGGACAACACACAGGACAATACACAGGACAACACACCGGACAATACACAGTGGACAACACACAGTGGACAACACACAGTGGACAACACACAGGACAATACACAGTGGACAATACACAGTGGACAACACACAGTGGACAACACACAGTGGACAACACACAGTGGACAACACACAGGACAATACACAGTGGACAACACACAGTGGACAACACACAGGACAACACACCGGACAATACACAGGACAACACACCGGACAATACACAGTGGACAACACATGGGACAATACACAGTGGACAACACACAGGACAATACACAGTGGACAACAAACAGTGGACAACACACAGGACAATACACAGTGGACAGCACACAGGACAATACACAGTGGACAATACACAGTGGACAACACACAGGACAACACACAGGACAATACACAGTGGACAACACATGGGACAATACACAGTGGACAACACACAGGACAATACACAGTGGACAACACACAGTGGACAACACACAGGACAATACACAGTGGACAGCACACAGGACAATACACAGTGGACAATACACAGTGGACAACACACAGGACAACACACAGGACAATACACAGTGGACAACACACAGTGGACAACACACAGTGGACAATACACTGTGGACAACACACAGGACAATACACAGTGGACAATACACAGTGGACAACACACAGGACAACACACAGTGGACAACACACAGGACAATACACAGTGGACAATACACAGTGGACAACACACAGGACAACACACAGTGGACAATACACAGGAAAATACACAGGACAACACACAGTGGACAACACACAGGACAACACACAGTGGACAATACACTGTGGACAACACACAGGACAATACACAGTGGACAATACACAGTGGACAACACACAGGACAACACACAGTGGACAACACACAGGACAACACACAGGACAACACATAGTGGACAACACACAGGACAACACACAGGACAACCCACAGTGGACAACACACAGGACAACACACAGGACAACACACAGTGGACAACACACAAGACAATGCACTGTGGACAACACAGGACAATAAACAGAGGACAATACACAGGACAATACACAGGACAATACACAGAGGACAATACACAGGACAATATACAGGACAATACACAGAGGACAACACACAGGCAGGACAATACACAGTGGACAATACACAGGACAACACACAGGACAGCACACAGTGGACAACATACAGGAAAGCACACAGGACAACACACAGGACAATACACAGTGGACAACACACAGGACAATACACAGTGGACAACACACAGGACAATACACAGTGGACAACACACAGGACAATACACAGGACAACACACAGGACAATACACAGTGGACAACACACAGTGGACAACACACAGGACAATACACAGTGGACAACACACATGACAATACACAGTGGACAACATACAGGACAACACACAGGACAACACACAGGACAATACACAGTGGACAACACACAGGACAATACACTGGACAATACACAGTGGACAACACACAGGACAACACACAGGACAATACACAGGACAACACACAGGACAATACACAGGACAACACACAGGACAATACACAGTGGACAACACACAGGACAACACACAGGACAATACACAGGACAACACACAGGACAATACACAGTGGACAACACACAGGACAACACACAGAACAATACACAGTGGACAGCACACAGGACAACGCATAGTGGACAACACACAGTGGACAACACACAGTACAATACACAGGACAATACACAGTGGACAACACACAGTGGACAATACACAGGACAATACACAGTGGACAACACACAGTGGACAACACACAGGACAATACACAGTGGACAACACAGTGGACAATACACAGTGGACAACACACAGGACAACACAGAGGACAACACACAGGACAACACACAGAACAATACACAGTGGACAACACACAGGACAATACACACAGGACAACGCAGAGGACAATACACAGGACAATACACAGTGGACAATACAGAGGACAATACACCGTAGACAACACACAGGACAATTCACAGAGGACAATACACAGTGGACAGCACACAGGACAACACGTAGGACAATACACAGTGGACAATACACAGGACAACACAGAGGACAATACACAGTGGACAATACACAGTGGACAACACACAGGACAACACACAGGACAATACACCGTGGACAACACACAGGACAATACACACAGGACAATACACAGTGGACAGCACACAGGACAACACACAGGACAACACACAGTGGACAACACACAGGACAATACACACAGGACAATACACAGTGGACAGCACACAGGACAACACACAGGACAACACACAGTGGACAACACACAGGACAATACACACAGGACAATACACCGTGGACAACACAGGACAATACACCGTGGACAACACACAGGACAATACACACAGGACAATACACAGTGGACAACACACAGTGGACAACACAGAGGACAACACACCGTGGACAACACAGAGGACAACACACAGGACAACACACAGGACAACACACAGGACAACACACAGTGGACAACACACAGGACAATACACACAGGACAATACACAGTGGACAGCACACAGGACAACACGTAGGACAATACACAGTGGACAACACATAGGACAACACAGAGGACAATACACAGTGGACAATACACAGAGGACAACACACAGGACAACACACAGAACAATACACCGTGGACAACACACAGGACAATTCACAGTGGACAATACAAAGTGGACAATACACAGAACAATACACAGTGGTCTGGACAACACAGAGGACAATACCCAGTGGACAACACAGAGGACAATACAAAGTGGACAATACACAGAACAATACACAGTGGACAACACAGAGGACAATACCCAGTGGACAACACAGAGGACAATACAAAGTGGACAATACACAGAACAATACACAGTGGACAACACAGTGGACAATACACAGTGGACAACACAGAGGACAATACACACAGGATAATACACAGGACAACACACAGTGGACAATACACACAGGACAATACACAGTGGACAACACAGAGGACAACACACAGGACAATACACAGTGGACAACACACAGGACAATACACAGTGGACAACATAGTGGACAATACACAGTGGACAATACACAGTGGACAATACACAGTGGACAATACACAGTGGACAACACAGAGGACAATACACACAGTATTATACACAGGACAATACACAGTGGACAATACACAGTGGACAATACACAGTGGACAATACACAGTGGACAACACAGAGGACAACACACAGGACAATACACAGGACAATACACAGTGGACAATACACAGTGGACAATACACAGTGGACAATACACAGTGGACAATACACAGTGGACAACACAGAGGACAACACACAGGACAATACACAGGACAATACACAGTATACAATACACAGTGGACAACACACAGGACAATACCCAGTGGACAATACACAGTGGGCAATACACACAGGACAATACACACAGGACAATACACAATGGACAATACACAGTGGTCAATACACAGGACAACACACAGGACAATACACAGTGGACAATACACAGTGGACAATACACAGGACAACACACAGGACAATACACACAGGACAATACACAGTGGACAATACACACAGGATAATACACAGGACAACACACAGAGGACTACACAGAGGACAATACTCAGTGGACAACACTGAGGACAACACACAGGACAACACACAGGACAACACACAGGACAATATATAGTGGACAATACACAGAGGACTACACAGAGGACAATACTCAGTGGACAACACTGAGGACAACACACGGGACAATACACAGGACAATACACAGGACAATATATAGTGGACAATACACAGTGGACAACACACAGGACAATATATAGTGGACAATACACAGTGGACAACACACAGGACAATACACAGTGAACAACTCAGAGGACAACACACAGTGGACAATACACAGGACAATACACAGTGGACATTACACAGTGGACAATACACAGTGGACAATACACAGTGGACAATACACAGTGGACAATACACAGTGGACAATACACAGTGGGCAATACACAGTGGACAACACACAGTGGACAACACACAGTGGACAATACACAGTGGACAACACACAGTGGACAACACACAGTGGACAATACACAGTGGACAATACACAGTGGACAATACACAGTTGACAATACACAGTGGACAATACACAGTGGACAATACACAGTGGACAATACACAGTGGACAACACACAGGACAATACACAGTGGACAAAACACAGGACAACACACAGGACAACACACAGGACAATATACAGTGGACAATACACAGTGGACAATACACAGTGGACAACACACAGTGGACAACACAGAGGACAATACACAGTGGACAAAACACAGGACAACACACAGGACAACACACAGGACAACACACAGGACAATACACAGTGGACAATACACAGTGGACAACACACAGTGGACAATACACAGTGGACAATACACAGTGGACAACACACAGTGGACAACACAGAGGACAATACACAGTGGACAAAACTGAGGACAACACACAGGACAACACACAGGACAATATACAGTGGACAATACACAGTGGACAATACACAGTGGACAACACACAGTGGACAACACAGAGGACAATACACAGTGGACAAAACTGAGGACAACACACAGGACATCACAGTGGACAATACACAGTGGACAATACACAGTGGACAATACACAGTGGACAACACAGAGGACAATACACAGTGGACAAAACTGAGGACAACACACAGGACAACACAGTGGACAATACACAGTGGACAATACACAGTGGACAATACACAGTGGACAACACACAGGACAATACACAGTGGACAATACACAGGGGACAACACACAGGACAACACAGAGTGGACAATACACAGTGGACAATACACAGTGGACAATACACAGGACAACACAGTGGACAACACAGAGGACAATACACAGGACAACACACAGTGGACAATACACAGTGGACAACACACAGTGGACAACACAGAGGACAACACACAGTGGACAACACAGAGGACAATACACAGTGGACAACACACAGGACAACACACAGTGGACAATACACAGTGGACAATACACAGTGGACAATACACAGTGGACAATACACAGGACAATACACAGGACAACACACAGTGGACAATACACAGTGGACAATACACAGTGGACAACACACAGTGGACAACACAGAGGACAATACACAGTGGACAAAACTGAGGACAACACACAGGACAACACACAGGACAACACAGAGGACAACACACAGTGGACAAAACTGAGGACAACACACAGGACAACACACAGGACAACACAGTGGACAATACACAGTGGACAATACACAGTGGACAATACACAGTGGACAACACAGAGGACAATACACAGTGGACAAAACTGAGGACAACACACAGGACAACACAGTGGACAATACACAGTGGACAATACACAGTGGACAATACACAGTGGACAACACACAGGACAATACTCAGTAGACAATACACAGGACAACACAGTGGACAACACAGAGGACAATACAGAGGACAATACACAGTGGACAATACACAGTGGACAATACACAGGACAACACAGTGGACAACACAGAGGACAACACACAGGACAATACACAGGACAACACACAGTGGACAATACACAGTGGACAATACACAGTGGACAACACACAGTGGACAACACAGAGGACAATACACAGTGGACAAAACTGAGGACAACCCACAGGACAACACAGTGGACAATACACAGTGGACAATACACAGTGGACAATACACAGTGGACAACACAGAGGACAATACACAGTGGACAAAACTGAGGACAACACACAGGACAACACAGTGGACAATACACAGTGGACAATACACAGTGGACAATACACAGTGGACAACACACAGGACAATACACAGTGGACAATACACAGGGGACAACACACAGGACAACACAGAGTGGACAATACACAGTGGACAATACACAGTGGACAATACACAGGACAACACAGTGGACAACACAGAGGACAATACACAGGACAACACACAGTGGACAATACACAGTGGACAACACACAGTGGACAACACAGAGGACAACACACAGTGGACAACACAGAGGACAATACACAGTGGACAACACACAGGACAACACACAGTGGACAATACACAGTGGACAATACACAGTGGACAACACACAGTGGACAACACACAGTGGACAATACACAGGACAATACACAGGACAACACACAGTGGACAATACACAGTGGACAATACACAGGACAATACACAGTGGACAACACACAGTGGACAACACACAGGACAACACACAGTGGACAACACACAGGACAATACACAGTGGACAATACACAGGACAATACACAGGACAATACACAATGGACAATGCACAGGACAATACACAGGACAACACACAGGACAATACACAGTGGACAACACACAGTGGACAATACACAGTGGACAACACACAGTGGACAACACACAGTGGACAACACACAGTGGACAATACACAGGACAACACACAGGACAACACACAGTGGACAATACACAGTGGACAATACACAGGACAATACACAGGACAACACACAGTGGACAATACACAGTGGACAATACACAGTGGACAATACACAGGACAATACACAGTGGACAATACACAGGACAACACACAGTGGACAATACACAGGACAACACACAGGACAACACACAGTGGACAATACACAGTGGACAATACACAGGACATTACACAGGACAACACACAGTGGACAATACACAGTGGACAATACACAGTGGACAATACACAGTGGACAACACACAGTGGACAACACACAGTGGACAATACACAGGACAACACACAGGACAACACACAGTGGACAATACACAGTGGACAATACACAGGACAATACACAGGACAACACACAGTGGACAATACACAGTGGACAATACACAGTGGACAATACACAGGACAATACACAGTGGACAATACACAGTGGACAATACACAGTGGACAATACACAGGACAACACACAGTGGACAATACACAGTGGACAATACACAGGACAATACACAGGACAACACACAGTGGACAATACACAGGACAATACACAGTGGACAATACACAGGACAATACACAGTGGACAATACACAGTGGACAATACACAGTGGACAATACACAGGACAACACACAGTGGACAATACACAGTGGACAACACACAGTGGACAACACAGAGGACAACACACAGTGGACAACACACAGGACAATACACAGTGGACAACACACAGGACAATACACAGTGGACAACACACAGGACAATACACAGTGGACAACACACAGTGGACAACACACAGGACAACACACAGTGGACAACACACAGGACAACACACAGTGGACAATACACAGGACAACACACAGGACAATACACAGTGGACAACACATGGGACAATACACAGTGGACAACACACAGGACAATACACAGTGGACAACACACAGTGGACAACACACAGGACAATACACAGTGGACAACACAGGACAACACACAGTGGACAATACACAGTGGACAACACACAGGACAACACACAGTGGACAATACACAGTGGACAACACAGAGGACAATACACAGGACAATACACAGTGGACAACACACAGTGGACAACACACAGTGGACAACACACAGGACAATACACAGGACAACACACAGTGGACAATGCACAGTGGACAATACACAGTGGACAACACACAGGACAACACACAGGACAATACACAGTGGACAACACACAGTGGACAATACACAGTGGACAATACACAGTGGACAATACACAGTGGACAATACACAGTGGACAATACACAGTGGACAATACACAGTGGACAATACACAGGACAACACACAGGACAATACACAGTGGACAATACACAGTGGACAACACACAGGACAACACACAGTGGACAATACACAGGACAACAAACAGTGGACAATACACAGGGACAACACACAGTGGACAATACACAGTGGACAACACACAGGGACAATACACAGTGGACAATACACAGTGGACAACACACAGAGGGACAACACACAGGGGGACAACACACAGGGGGGACAACACACAGGAGGACAACACACAGGAGGGACAACACACAGGGGACAACACACAGGGACAACACACAGGAGGACAACACACAGGAGGACAACACACAGGGGACAACACACAAGACAAGCACTGGGACAACACAGGACAAACACAGAGGACAACACACAGGGGGACAACACACAGGGGGACAACACACAGGGGACAACACACAGGGGGACCACACACAGGGGGACAACACACAGGCAGGACAACACACAGTGGACAACACAGAGGGACAACACACAGGGGGACAACACACAGGGGGACAACACACAGGGGGACAACACACAGGAGGACAACACACAGGGGACAACACACAGGGGGACAACACACAGGGGGACAACACACAGGGGGACAACACACAGGGGACAACACACAGGAGGACAACACACAGGGGGACAACACACAGTGGACAACACACAGTGGACAACACACAGGGACACATACACAGTGGACAACACACAGACACACACAGTGGACAACACACAGGACAACACACAGGACAACACACAGGACAATACACAGTGGACAACACACAGGACAATACACGGGACAAACACAGTGGACAACACACAGGGACAACACACAGGACAAACACAGGACAACACACAGGACAACACACAGGACAACACACAGGACAACACACAGATGGACAACACACAGGGGGACAACACACAGGACAACACACAGGACAACACACAGGACAACACACAGGGGACAACACACAGGGGGACAACACACAGAACAAACACAGGGGACACACACAGGACAACGCAAGGGGACAATACACAGTGGACAACACACAGTACAAAAAACACAGGACAACACACAGGGGACAACACACAGGGGGACAACACACAGGACAACACACAGGGGACAACACACAGTGGACAACACACAGGACAATACACAGTGGACAACACAGTACAATACACAGTGGACAACACACAGGACAACACAGAGGACAACACACAGGACAACACACAGGACAACACACAGTGGACAACACACAGGACAATACACACAGGACAACACAGAGGACAATACACAGGACAATACACAGTGGACAACACACAGTGGACAACACACAGTGGACAACACACAGGACAATACACACAGGACAATACACAGTGGACAGCACACAGGACAACACGTAGGACAATACACAGTGGACAATACACAGGGACAACACAGAGGACAATACACAGTGGACAATACACAGTGGACAACACACAGGACAACACACAGGACAATACACCGTGGACAACACACAGGACAATACACACAGGACAATACACAGTGGACAGCACACAGGACAACACACAGGACAACACACAGTGGACAACACACAGGACAATACACAGTGGACAATACACAGTGGACAACACACAGGACAACACACAGGACAACACACAGTGGACAACACACAGGACAATACACACAGGACAATACACAGTGGACAACACACAGGACAATACACCGTGGACAACACACAG
>JAWQFJ010028282.1:15000-17041 GCA_034096865.1 Theodoxus fluviatilis | reverse complement strand
CACACAGTGGACAATACACAGTGGACAATACACAGTGGACAATACACAGTGGACAACACACAGTGGACAATACACAGTGGACAATACACAGTGGACGACACAGTGGACAACACAGTGAATAATAAACCGTGGACAAGACACAGTGAACAACACACAGTGAATAATAAACCGTGGATAATATAAAGTGAACAACACACAGCAGATAATTCACCGTGGTTAATACACAATGAACAATACACAGGGGATAATTCACCGTAGATAATACACAGTGAACAACACACAATGGAACAATAAACCGTGGATAAGACACAGTGAACAACACACAGCAGATTATACACCGTGGTTAATACACAGTGAACAACACACCGTGACTAATACACCATGGATAATACACAGGGAACAATACGCAGTGAACAATACACAGTGGATAATTCACCGTAGATAATGCACAGCAAACAACACATAGTGGAGAATACGCAGTGGATAATACACCATGGATAATGCACAGTGAACAACACACAGTGGATTATACGCAGTAGACATATCACAGTAGAGAGTGTGCATTATGGACAATTAAACTGCAGAATCTCGTGAACATGAATAAACAGCAGACTCATTGTCAACAGTGAAACTACCCGCATTTACATTTAGGTAGTCTACAATGGATCCTATTTATTCTCATTGATTGAGAGGAGTTTTTTCACGCCTTCAGCAGCCCTTGTAGTGTAGCCACATTTTCGTGAACCCGATTCAGTAGTGACTGGCGCAGTTCGCAATGAATGCGTAATAGACTTGATTCTTCGCATTACAGCATTGCGCCCAAAACGTTTGCTCCGGATATTATTTTCCCCCAACTTTTTACACAAATCATTCAGATGTCAAAACTTGTTTCCATTGCAACACACACATTTTATTTTATCGAATAAATGCTTGTTTATTGCCTCAACAAGCGTGATTAATGAGTTTTGTGCGAATTAGTCTCAGAACTACTTTAACGGCGTATGTCAGGGAGCAGAGGGCTATCTCACAAGCCTCTCGTGTGACCTCCATTTGCATATTTCGGACGGAATACTTCCATCACGTGATATGAACTGTGCTAGAGACTATTTCGCCAGCAGGCGAAGTCTCTAGTGGACTAGATGTCGTCCGTGATTTTGTTGTCCAACCAATGAGAAGCTCCTCCCCCTATGTCTCCATCTATGCATCTACCCATCACCTCAGACCCTCCATCACTGATCCTTGTCCATCCATCGATTCAAACATCCATTCTTCCAATGGTCCGCCTGTCGTTGTATAAAACGGTACAACACTCCATCAATCGTTTATCTACTTGTCTCGCATTGCTTCCTTCCCTTGCTCTGTCTGTCCATCCAACCATCCATCCATCTACTCATCCGAAGTTTCCATCGACCATCTCCCCTTTCAATCAGTTTTCTGTTCATCCATTTATCCACAAACTCGTTTCTCAAGGTGTTTATCTTTCCGGCCATCCGTCTATCAGTAGGCAGTTATATCACATCATTCATCCTCTCATTCGTCTTGTCATCCATCCATAACCTTCCGGCAGTGCATCGATCCACCGATTCATCTGCCTTGTGGGTCATCATCGTAATCGTCGTCGTCGTCGTCATCATCATAATCGTCGTCGTCATCATCATCATCAGCAGCAGCAGCAGCACCACCCCACCACCACCACCATCATCATCATCGTCATCATCATCATCATCATCATCATCATCATCATCATCATCATCATCATCATCATCATCATCATCCTGCTCCTCCTCCTCCTCCTTCCTCCTTCCTCCTCCTCCTCTGCATGATAGTTCAGAAAAGGAAACGTAAATTGCTCATTCAAAAAATTATAATCGTCGTCGTCATCATCATCATCATCATCATCGTCGTCGTCGTGGTCTTCGTCGTCGTCGTCGTCGTCAGCATCGTCATCATCGTCGTCGTCTTCGTCGTCGTCGTCGTCACCACCACCACCACCACGACCACCACGATCATCATCATCATCATCATCATCATCATCATCATC
>JAWQFJ010028282.1:5000-12500 GCA_034096865.1 Theodoxus fluviatilis | reverse complement strand
TTAATACAAGCTGAATGGAAACGGTCTGTATCCATCCTTCGCACAGTGTAAATCCATCTTAAATACGTCTATAACATTTCATTTAAAACAAAGCTGAATAGATACAGTTTGTATCCATCCTTCTCGCAGTGTAAATCCATCTTAAATACGTTTGTAACATTTCATTTAAAACAAAGCTGAATAGATACAGTCTGTATCCATCCTTCACGCAGTGTAAATCCATCTTATATACGTCTATAACATTTCATTTAAAACAAAGCTGAATAGATACAGTCTGTACCCATCCTTCACGCAGGATTCCTCACCTTAAATGCCTGGGCAAGGTCTGATGACGTCAGCTTCCTTGTAGTGTCTGCCATAGACATATAGGTGTCACTGATTGATTCCAGTATTTTGAATCCAGCACTGCGGTAGTGAAGCTGCAGGAGACATAGTTAAAGACACGGTAAGGACCTTCTCCATCTGTGTGTGGTTCGGAGGGGCCACTCAACAGCAGAAAGACAAGCTGGAGCGTGTCGTGCACGCTGCTGGCAGGATCATTGGCCGTGATCTGCCCTCCCTAGCCTCTATCTACGCCCAGCGCATAGTGCGCAAGTCCCGTAAGATTGTGGCGGACCCCTCCCACCCTGCTTGTTCCCTCTTCCAGCTCCTTCCCTCTGGCCGTCGTTTCAGGTTCCTCAAAACGCGCACATGCCGTTTTCAGAACTCGTTCTTCCCCACGGCGGTGACGGAGCTCAACGCTGTCCAGAACCTCCCCAGGCAGCTTTGCCGCCGCTGATCCTGTCGGCGGTGCGCACACACTTCTCCACGTCTATGACAGTGCCACTTTCTCTTTTGTGCTTCCTCTGGGTTATATGGACTGCTACTGAGTGTGGTTGGGGGTGGGGGGAGGGGTGGGGGAGGGGGTGGGGGTGGGGAAGGGTTGGTCTTCTTGTAGCTTTCACTTGCGCAGGGTTGTTTTTGTATTGTTCTATTGTATTCTTTTGTGTGGTGACGGGGGGTGGGATGGGGGTGGGGGGTGGGGGGGGGGTACGTCTTAGTGGTCTTGTCTCTGTTCATATGTATTATTTATTGCCACTTAAAAGGGGGGTGGGTGGGTGGGTGTATCATCTTAGTTTGTTCCTCTTTTGTCAACAGTTCTTAAATAGTAACTTTAACTGTTCATTGTATATTGCCCCATTTACCAGTTAACCCTTTTGGTTTCAGGTGCAGTCTTATCTCTTGTCTGTGTGCAGCTGCGTGTGTGTCGTGAGTGAGGTACATCGGGAAATGTCCATGTTTTTTGCATAAACGGCGTGTTAGGGTGTGTAAGCGATGCGTGTGTTTGGCTTTTTGTTTTGTTTCTTTTAGCCTTCATCACTTAGTTTTCCTCGTGCTCGTTTTTTAAATGATGTCACTTGGCGCAATAAATTACTGTGTACTGTGTACTGTGTACTGACATTGTCATTTCATGAAACAAACAAAAATGCTAGTTGTTGCCAGGTGAGAAAAAAGAACATAACGATTTCTCCCGAAGCGAAGAGTACATCTTGATTGACGAATTCTCCTGCAAAGGAGGAGAGACAAAGACGACAACCTGGAGAAGTTCAAATTTGCAAAAAATCTTCGATTATAATTTTTTGAATGAGCAATTACGTTTCCTTTTCTGAACTATCATGCAGAGGAGGAGGAGGAAGGAGGGAGGAGGAGGAGGAGGAGGAGGAGGAGGAGGAGGAGGAGGAGGAGGAGGAGGAGGAGGAGGAGGAGGAAGAAGAGACGGAGGAGGAGGAAGAGACGGAGGAGGAGATGGAGGAAGAGGCGGAGGAGGAGACGGAGGAAGAGACGGAGGAGGAGGAGGAGGAGGAGGAGGAGGAGGAGGAGGAGGAGGAGGAGGAGGAGGAGGAGGAGGAGGAAGAGGAGGAGGAGGAGGAGGAGGAGGAGGAAGAGAAGGAGGAGGAGGAGGTGGAGGAGGAGGAGGAGGAGGAGGAGGAGGAAGAGAGGAGGAGGAGGAGGAGGAGGAGGAAGAGAAGGAGGAGGAGGAGGAGGAGGAGGAGGAGGAGGAGGAGGAGGAGGAGGAGGAGGAAGAGAAGGAGGAGGAGGAGGAGGAGGAGGAGGAGGAGGAGGAGGAGGAGGAGGAGGAGGAGGAGGAGGAGGAGGAGGAGGAGGAGGAGGAAGAGAAGGAGGAGGAGGAGGAGGAGGAAGAGAAGGAGGAGGAGGAGGAGGAGGAGAAGGAAAAAGAGAGGAGGATGGTGAGGGGGAGGTGGAGGAGAAAGTTCGAGTGCGCCAATATTGGTTTACATTTAAAAAAAGAGTTTAGGTATTATTTCCTCTAAATGTCATGCAGAAGAAAATGAACAGGAGAAGACACACTGGATAAAATTCCGACTTGCAAAAATTGGTTCGAGGATAATTTTTTGAATGAGCAGTTTGAGTCTCCCATTTAATATATCACACAGAAGAAGAGGAGGAGGAGAAAAGAAACTGGAGAATTCAGACATGCAAGACACGATGCAGAAGATATTCCCATTCCTTGCCCAGAGACAGGATGCCCAATCCATGTTCATTTGATCATCCTATGAAAATCCGTTTCAGATAAGTTTACTCCATTTGCAACGGAAACAAATGGAATTTTAAAAAACGTTCAGAAAATTCTCTCACACACCCACCCCCACCCCCGCCATACAGTTTCCTTTCCCTCTTTCTTCTCATTCTTTCCTATCATTCCCTCTATGCAAGTTTTTCAAGATGCTTCCAAAGATGTAACAACATATGCTTCATGCTCGACTTACACAAGAACGGCCTCCGAAAACGTTTTCATTTACTACGTGTAATTAAAAACAAGAAGGGCAAAGCCCATACGACTCACATGCTTGACCTTGACCTTTATATGACCTTGACCTTCAGGTGACCTTCAAGGTCAAGGTCAAACAACTAAACCTACCAATGACATCATACTCTAAGAAATGCTTTACACATTTTTCCTACCAAAATACATGTGACCTTGACCCAAGGTCAAGGTCATGCAACACAAAGCTGTTAATTCAAGACATAGGAAGCACAATGGTGCTTATTGGCACTTTCTACCATGAGATATAGTCCCTTTTAGTGGTTCACTACCCCATTTTGGTCACATTTCATTAGGGTCAAAGTGACCTTGACCTTGATGATATGTGACCAAATGTGTCTCATGATGAAAGTATAACATGTGCCCCACATAATTATTAAGTTTGAAACAGTTATCTTCCATAGTTCAGGGTCAAGGTCACTTCAAACTATGTATACAATCCAACTTTAAAGACCTCCTGTGACCTTGACCTTAAAGCAAGGTCAATCAAACTGGTATAAAAAAATAGGGATTACTTTGCTCTATATACCATATATAGGTCAGGTATCCAATCTCAAAAACTTCAGAGAAAAATGGGAAAATGTGAAAAATGACTGTTTTTGAGACCACATTTATGGCTCCTGTGACCTTGACCTTGAAGCAAGGTCAAGTCACTATGTATGTTTTTTGAGGCCTTGTCATCATACACCATCATGCCACATTTGGTGTTGATAGACTTAATAGTCTCCGAGAAAAATCCAACGTTTAAGTTTTTTACGGACGCCCGGACGGACGGACGCCCGGACGGACGCCCGGACGGACGGACGGACGACACGGCTCAGTACATAGACTCACTTTTGCTTCGCATGTGAGTCAAAAAAACCAATGTTCTTCCTCAGTATGACCCCCACGTTGCCCTTCACGTCAAATTTTGTACACGTGACTTGTCAACTTTTCAAAGCAACATCTATTATTAAAACCAGAGCGCACTCTGAGAGCGCAAACCTCCACCAAGTAAGCCAGAACACGACACAACATATTTCAGGCAGTGTGTTCTGCTTGCAAGGCCAAACCATACATGGCGATTTTAGCGCTGCTAGTGGTTCATAGGGTTCTTAGGCCTGCGATGCGGCCTGTATAATTTAGGACGTTGTTCCGCTCAACTTGTGAACCGTGCTTCCCTATGCCTTACAGCGGTTGAAAGGACGGCTGGTCGTTCATGGTCTGCATAATTAAGGAAGCGTTTTATGGTAGCCAGGGCCCGAACGCGTGAGAGGGAAGTAACGTCTTACTAAGTGAGTAAGTGTCAACAATTCAAGTAAAATCACTACTTAGGGATGCATGCGTCGAAAGTGGTGATTCCTTCACAAGTAGTGTGAAAAGGAAAGTGGCCAATCGCCAATGGGAGGTATACTCCAAAATGATCAGCACCTGTTCACACTGAAATCTTGGAAATGATAGGAGCGGGCTGAGATGATAGCTGAACTATCTACATAGAGCAATATCGAGATGGTACATACATTCAGTGACCCTTCATTCCTTCTCTCAGTTCAGGAAGTCATGGGAGAAAGTTGACGCTTCACACACCTCAACAGCTACTCTCTAATGCCAGTAGTATATGTGGTGCAAGCAATGAACATCTTTGACAATCAAAAGTTTGGTGGCTCAAATCCATACAGGAACTACATTTTCCCCTTTATAAGTAGTGGAATGATGTACTTTTTTCTGTGCATCTGCAAGTAATGAAGAACATTTCGCATCGTCCACACGGAAGAAAAGTTAATTCTACAAAAGTCTCAAATTTAGAATATTCACAGTTCAGGGAACAAATCAAAACATTTCTTTCATAACTAGGGGAAGGCTGAAAACTGGGCTGGACTTCAGCCTAGGTGATACAATTTCTCGTAATTGTTATAATTCCAAGACGAGGCAGCATAAAACCTCCAAAATTAACAGGATTTGTTCTTAGGTGAATCTCAGATATTGCACAAAATTTCATCAAAATCCATCGAGAATTTTACATGTTATTTTGCCAAGCAATGAAGAAACGAACAAAAAACTAACCAACCGACCAGAAAATAACCTCCTTCGCCCTTGGCCATTGAGGTTAATAAATAAATTCAAACAAGAAGGGCAAAGCCCATACGACTCACATGCTTGACCTTGACCTTTACATGACCTTGACCTTCAGGTGACCTTCAAGGTCAAACAACTAAACCTAGCAATGACATCATACGCTAAGAACTGCTTTACACATTTGTCCTACCAAAATACATGTGACCTTGACCCAAGGTCAAGGTCATCCAAGGTCATGCAACACAAAGCTGTTAATTCAAGACATAGGAAGCACAATGGTGCTTATTGGCACTTTCTACCATGAGATATAGTCACTTTTAGTGGTTCACTACCCCATTTTGGTCACATTTCAAAAGGGTCAAAGTGACCTTGACCTTGATGATATGTGACCAAATGTGTCTCATGATGAAAGTATAACATGTGTACCACAATGTTATGAAGTTTGGAAGTGTTATCTTCCATAGGTCAGGGTCAAGGTCACTTCAAAATATGTATACAATCCAACTTTGAAGAGCTCCTGTGACCTTGACCTTGAAGCAAGGTCAACCAAACTGGTATCAAAAGATAGGGCTTGCTTTGACCTATATACCACTTGTAGCTAAAGTTGCCATTCTCAATAACGTGGGAGGAAATTGGGAAAATGTGAAAAATGACTGTTTTTTAGACAATATTTATGGCTCCTGTGACCTTGACCTTGAAGCAAGGTCAAGTCATTATGTATTTTTTTTAGGCCTTGTCATCATACACTATCATGCCACATTTGTTGTTGATAGACTTAATAGTCTCCGAGAAAAATCCAACTTTTAATTTGTTTACGCCCGGACGGACGGACGGACGGACGGACGGACGGACGGACGGACGGACGACACGGCTGAGTACATAGACTCACTTTTGCTTCGCATGTGAGTAAAAAATTCGCCACATTGAAATATTTCAAATTAGATAATTAGTTTCAGAATAACGTTCTTTCACTAGAAGAGTAGGTTCTAGTTCACATGTTTACTTTAAAGTTTTAAAAAGAGTTAGAGTACGACCTGAATAAATCTGGACGTGTGAAAACCAATCAAAGGGTCCTCCTCTAAATAAGATGCATGGACCCTGTTTGGAAGACTTTGCAAATCAGTACTATTCAGAACAACCTAGGTGAACACTAATATGTTAAAGTTAGTCACCAATAATCTAGTCCACCTACATCTTTCTCTACCCAAACGTGTTAGTCCTGTTTAACGAAAGACCTATCACAAGATCTGAACCTCCAGAAAACACCATGGAAACATTTCATGTGTGAAGATGATTTGGTGAAACACCTCCTCTTAATAGTAGGAACTCACTGGCTCTGATTCAGATGAACAATCGAACTCGGGTTCTTTTATTGCAAAGTGGATGAAAAGTAGGTCTGACCTTGGGGTTCGTGCACTTAAAGATATAGTCGTGACCATAGTCCATGTCTTCGTGCAGGAAGAGTGCCTTCTGAGGTTCCCGTAGCCTCTCCAGAGGTAGGGTGCGCAGGACGTTACGGACTATGCTTTGTTGTATTGAAACCTTCATCCGCTCCTCCAGCATATCCTGCAACGCATAGTCAAGTTCACGAGTCTGACAAGGCAGAAAAGGACAGAAGAAGGATTGGAGAAAGAGGAGCGAGGGGGGGGGGGAGGGGGGGGGGAGGGAGAGAGAGAGAGAGAGAGAGAGAGAGAGAGAGAGAGAGAGAGAGAGAGAGAGAGAGAGAGACCGATAGAAAGACAGAGAGAGACAGAGAGAGAGACAGAGAGAGAGACAGAGAGACAGAGAGAGAGACAGAGAGAGACAGAGAGAGAAAGAGAGAGACAGAAAGAGACAGAGAGGCAGAGAGAGAAAGAGAGGGACAGAGAGACAGAAAGAGAGAGAGAGAGAGAGAGAGAGAGATAGACAGGGAGAGGGGGAGAGAGAGAGAGAGAGAGAGAGAGAGAGAGAGAGAGAGAGAGAGAGAGAGAGGGAGGAAGAGAGAGAGAGAGGGAGAGGGAGAGAGAGAGAGAAAGTGTGGGTGTGACAGAGACAGAGAGAGTGAATGAATTATTATCAAACACGCAATTAAAAGGCGTGTCTACGCAAGAGTGTGTCATTTGGTCTACGAAAAGACACTATCTGACGGGACCGCCAACTTGGCCGAATTGCGAGAGAGGTAGTGATTCGCGGGAACATCACTTCCGGTGAGCCACTATTCTACAATAGCTGAGATGTTTGCTCTTCGATGAAAACTTGTAACGTGCAAGAAACGCATCCGTGCAAGAAACGCGCTGGAAATTGTCAGAGTCACCTCCCTTAATGCTATTTTTAATAGATTCCGCTACCACACGTGTTTTTGCGGAAAATCTCTCTCGATAAACGACGGATTTGCTTTTGTACGAGTTGTTTTTGCAGGTGGGTTGTTTTGATTCATTCTGCAAATTATGAAGCGTACGAAAACGTTATATGCCGTGCAAAAACGCGGCCGTGAAAAAAAACGCACCGGAAATTATCACAGAGTTACCTTTCTTGACTATGTTTTTTAAAAAACCGATCGTTCAAAATACGTGCCAAAAATTATCACAGAAATTTATCTCACCAGACAAACGCCGGATTTACTGCTGTTCTGGCTGTTTTTG
>JAWQFJ010028281.1:27346-32305 GCA_034096865.1 Theodoxus fluviatilis | reverse complement strand
TCTTTTTATTATTTTACAATGCGTTTCAGTATCACCATGCCTTATTATTCATTGTGTTGAAACTTATCACTCTTGACCAATTTGATTATTTGTTGATTAAAGCTGAATTTGAATTTGATTTTCTGAAGCCCAGTCATTCATTTGCGTCCAATTGTCATCCTTGTGCGAATGGTTTTGATTGGAAGGTGCCAAGTAGTACGGAATTCCCTAGACATTTAACGAGCCACAGAAAAGATTAATAATCTTTTAATACTACTTGTGACACCGACCCTAAACTTTTTTTCCCGATCATGAAAAAAAACTGAATAAAAGAGAAAGAAATGATTGGTAATTAACGAACTGCGTACTGCCCCGTCTTCCCTGCCCTATGAGCACTCAAGGAAGTCACTTTTTCTCCCATCTCTTCCGCCCCTGGGATTGAACCACGGCACAGCGCCTCGCTGCAAAGCCCAATGCCTTAGCATACTGGACCATCCCATGGTGTTTAGTGTACGTCAAGGAAGTCACTGTTTCAGTTTCAAAAAGTGTTTTCAGTGAAAGAAAGTTTGGTTTTTGTACAATCTGGCCTCTGCTATCAAACACATTTCTTTTTAATTCAGACCGACCCACCGATACACCCTCATCCTCATACCCCCCCTACCCCCTAACACCCCACCCCCTAACGCTCCTTTTTGTCTTGTCGTGTGTTCTTTACCACACTGTTTTTGCCTTAGGATGCGAGAGTTTACTGCAGGTGGTGGTGGTGGAGGTGTGTGTGTGTGTGTGTGTGTTTGTGTGTGTGTGTGTGTGTGTGTGTGTGTGTGTGCGTGTTTGTGCGTGCGTGTGTGTGTGTGTGTGCGTGCGTGCGTGTGTGCATGTGCGTGCGTGTGTGCATGTGTGTGTGCGTGCGTGTGTGTGTGTGTGTGCGTGTGTGTATGTGTGTGTGCGTGCGTGTGTGTGTGTGCATGTGCGTGCGTGTGTGTATGTGTGTGTGCGTGCGTGTGTGTGCGTGCGTGTGTGTATGTGTGTGTGTGTGTGTGCGCGCGCGCGTGTGTGTATGTGTGTGTACGTGCGTGTGTGTGCATGTGCGTGCGTGCGTGTGTGTATGTGTGTGTGCGTGCGTGCGTGTGTGCGTGCGTGCCTGCGTGCGTGCGTGTGTGTGTGTATGTAAACTGTCAGATTTGTCATCTTTAAGCCAACGAAAGGACGAGAGTGTATGCGCTTCTGACGGCGGCGTACCTGGGAAACCTAGGACACCCTCCTGCAGTTTCCCACTGTCTGTTGTTGATCACTGCTCATCACCTCTGTCAAGGACGTCATGTTTTACCCTCGCTTCGTTTGTTAGTTATTCGGCAATATAACCCAAAAAGGTCTCATCAGATCCTATTGAAATTTTGTGGAATATCAGGGTTTTATCCTACAAACAATTCATTCAATTTTGGAAGTTTTCTGTCGTCGCGTTTTGGAATTACAACCAAAACGAGAAATGTTATGGCAAATCTCGAAGTTGATGACGTCAAACTATTGATGACGTCAAACTGTTGATGACGTCAAACTATTGATGACGTCAAACTGTTGATGACGTCAAACTATTGATGACGTCAAACTGTTGATGACGTCAAACTATTGATGACGGCGTATGCGCTCCGCACTCAGACCTAGGCTTGTTCAGGAGTACAAAGCGCTGCATGAGCGCTTCATGTTGGCAATTGAGCGCTCTTTGCCTCTCCTGAATACCTACAGATTTAGTGCAGCGCTTCACTTGTTAGAAGGGAGCTAAATCTTCTGCGCCCCATGTTGTGTTTATAGACGCTAAGAAAGTGTTTTATTCGCCACAGACATCGTTTCAGCACGTTTAAATGTATTCTGCATGAATAAAATCCGCTACTGTGTCATTCTTACTTGCCATTACTCTCGTATACAGAGCGCTTGGGGCAAATAAAGCCCGTTCCAGTCCCAAATTGATGTTTCTGAGGGTTATTTTAATCATCGACGGCCAGTGCGGGATCGAAGACGCCATTTTGAAAATCGTGTGAATCACCTCGGATCTGTGATTCACAGCGCTGCACAGCGCTGAGTGAATCACGTCCAAAAATTGCTGTTCAGGAGTGAAACACGTGCAGCGCTTCACAGCGCTGCGCCTCCTGAACAAGCCTACTGCTTTCAGTATCAGGCCATAAAATGAACTTCATGTAACTTCATAGCATCAGGCGTGGCTAGCAAAATATATCCTGCCTGAATTATGCAGGTAATGGAAGAGACATGTTGGCTTCCTTGGCGGGACGTTTTCGCTCTCGGTTCGCTCTCGAGGTATATAAAGTTATCAAGGTGGCGAGATCTACAGCAGAGAAGGCATCATGCTTAATCTGGATCAGCCAGAACACCAGAGACCAGAGCCCTATTGTCCAACGGTAGGGAGGAAGGTAGTGTCTGGCCCATGATGCACGCCGCGATGAAGGCAGCAGACGGGCACCTGGAGCTATAACCAGGTGTGGCCCTCCCCCCGAGAGTGTCAGGAAGTGTAAAGGGCCAAAGCATTTGTTGACGAGAGCTTTTCCTCTGAAGACTGTCTGTTGCTTCGCTCCGTTGCGAGTTTCTTACCTCTAATCTCGTCATTCACTGCTAAGTACTATCCTGAAATCCCACTTCTGGCTTGGACTCGAAACGGGAAAACTGGGGATAAGACCGGCGAGGAGCCGCCCCTACTCGTGAATAACACTCCTTCATGCATTGTGTTCAGTGAGTTGTGTTTCTACATTTCGTTTACCGTCTTTGTAAAATGTTCTATATTTCCATTTCTATTGCCGTCCAGCTCTGTGTGTGTGTGTGTGTGTGTGTGTGTGTGTGTGTGTGTGTGTGTGTGTGTGTGTGTGTATGTGTGTGTGTATGTGTATGTATGTGTGTGTGTGTGAACTGTGTGTGTATGTGTGTATATCTGTGTGTGCATGTATGTGTGTGTGTATGTGTGTGTCTGTGTGTGTATTATATGTATATATATATATATATATGTATATGTGTGTGTGTATGTGTGTGTGTGAATGTGTGTGTATGTGGGTGTGGGTGTGTATGTGTGTGTATGTGTGTATATATGTGTGTGTGTGTGTGTGTGTGTCTGTGTGTGTACATATGTGTATGTGTGTGTATATGTGTGTGTGAATGTAAGTGTGTATGTGTGTGTATAAGTGTGTGTATGTATGTGTATATGCGTGTGTATGTGTGTGTGCGTGTGTGTGTGTGTGTGTGTGCGCGCGCGCGCGTGTGTGTGTGCGTGTGTTTGTGTGTATGTGTGCGTGTGTGTGTGTGTGTGTGCGCGCGCGCGCGTGTGTGTGTGTGTGTGCGCATGTGTGTGTGTGTGTGTGCGTGTGTGTTTGTGTGTGTGTGCGTGTGTGTGTGCGTGTGTGTGTGTGTGCGTGTGTGCGTGTGTGTGTGTGTGTGTGTATGTGTGTGTGCGTGTGTGTGTGTGTGTGTACATTTTTAAAGCGCTGATCTCCTCCACGCCGGGTGCTCAAAGCTCATCAAATCTGGAGAAAAACAGTGTTTTCAGCTGCTATTTGAAGGGTGTGGTGGAGTCACGTGATCTCATGGATTGAGGAATTTCGCTCCCCAGAACTGCTCCGACACGTAAAAAGGAACGCTGGCCATATTTATAATAATTTTAAAAAATTAATAGTAACCCTTGATTTGAGGACACCTTAAGATTTCTTCCGACCCAGGGGTTGAACCGCGGCACTGCGCTTCGCACATAACCAAACGCCAAAGCTTTCTCGCCTTAATCCGCCTGTCAAAAGACAGGATTATAGTAGGCGTGTAGAGGTTCAGGAGCTGACTGTGCACTCATGCAGGAGGGGAGACTCGAGGACATGGGGCTGCCAGGAGCTGGTGATCTATAGACATGTGGTAAACGTGATGGAAGGTGGAGGAATTTCTTATTAGAACGATTGTGTTTATTTTTTGGGCTCGTCATAGAGGTGAAACCAACACTCACACAGTGACAGTCACACAGTCACACAATCACACAGTCACACAGTCACACAGAGAGGTAGGTGCATCATAGATCTTCACCTTATACACGTGCATTCCTACTCGTTCTCGCACACACAGGGTTGCACACGCAGGGTTGCACACACAGGGTTGCACACACAGGGTTGCACACACAGGGTTGCACACACAGGGTTGCACACACAGTAATGATGCAGGGTGCATCCGACAGGGACCAATGCTCCTTGGAGCTGAGCCATCAGTCACAGCTGGAAGTCAACCAGGCATCGCCTGCAAGACCCAGGGAATGCTGTGAAACGGAGGCTTGACGGCAGACGTTTTTGCTCAAGAGTCTTGAGGTCAGGTCGCTTTCACCCAGGTTTTGAAGGTTTCTCGCTGCCATTATTTCTCTAGACAACTCTGGCTGCTTCGCTGCGCTGTCTGCGTGCCAGCTCGGCTCGGCCAGAGGTACTATAGTGGCTCTGGCTTGGCTCAAAGGCAGTGCCTGGGTCGAGATGACCCATGCGGCTTCAAAATGTGGCGTTGTCCCACGTAGACTTTGAGATTGATTTTTTACAAGTTTTTTTTAATAGACATTGTGAAGTACGAAACATACATGAGTGGTTGCATGTGAGGACAGTATTTACAAGTTGTACATGTTTACAGTTGTACTAGTAAAAACTCACACTATTTTGGAATGAATGAATGAATGGATAAATGGACTATGGATGGATGGATGGATGATTGAATGACTGAACGAATGGATGGATGGATGGATGGATGGATGGATGGATGGAGGGTGGATGGATGGATGGATGGATGGATTGACGGATGGATGGATGGATGGATGGATGGATGGATGGATGGATGGATGGAGGGTGGATGGATGGATGGATGGATGGATGGATGGATGGATGGATGGATGGATGGATGGATGGATGGATGGATGGATGGATGGATGGATGGATGGATGGATGGAGGGTGGATGGATGGATGGATGGA